>JAWQEG010001152.1:0-31494 GCA_033782935.1 Petrolisthes cinctipes
CCTTATTATAGTTGTTGACACCCTGTACTGTCCTGTATATGCCATGGGATTACTACGGTTTATTGTGTTAATGTTAGGCTACCTGCAGTGACTCTTTGTTCATTGGGCTTCTTCGTAAACGCTTCCGTATCTCGTGTGTGTGTGTGTGTGTGTGTGTTAGATGAGGAAGGAAGACCTATAGTATATCATCCATACATGTACCCAGTGATTACTTTTCTCACTCTTATTTCTCATTTAATCATGTCGTAGTTCTGTTACTTAGTTTTCTATATTATCTTTCATAGTAAGGCAATATGTAGTTATAATTTTGTCTATTTTCTAATTCTTTTTCTTTTCCTTTCATCATTTTTTCATCCCCCTCTCCCACTTCCTTTTCCTGCAGCCCCTCCCCCTCTTCCGCCTCCCTCACATCTCCCCTTTCTTTCCTACCTTCCTATTCCTCCTCCCTCCCCTCATTCCTCTTTATGCACTTTTCCCATTTTTTTCTCCTCATTGTTTGTACCCAGTTCTTTCATACCTCTTCGATTCTTACCTTGTTTATCCCTTCTAGTTTTTCCTTCTCTTACCATATCATTCTTCCTTCTCTTCATAATAATACATCTCTTCCTCCTTATCCTTGCTATTCATTATTTTTTTTCTACACTGTTTTCATATTTTCCTCGTTTTCCTTCCACAATTTTCCTCATCTTCTTTGTTTTTCCTGGACGTGTTTTCTTCACTGTATACTTCTTCACACTCCATCTCCTCCCACTACAACTCCCTCCTTCCTCGCACACTCGACCACTCGTTTCCACTTCTCTTCCTCTCTCTCATCTCCCTCTTCCAGAAATGTTTACTTTTATCTTCGTCCGCTCTCTCCCTATTCCTCTCCCTCCTCCCCTCCTCTTCTCCCCTCCCCTCTCTTCACTTCCATCACTCCCTCTCCCTTCTTCCTACTCGGTTAAATTAATCATCTTTAGTGAAACACACACACATAGCCTATCTCTCTCTCTCTCTCTCTCTCTCTCTCTCACTCTCTCTCTCTCTCTCTCTCTCTCTCTCTCTCTCTCTCTCTCTCTCTCTCTCTCTCTTATCAATCAATCATCTTGCTATCTATTAGGCTACCTATTGTGTCTCACCTAGAGAGCCCCTGCCGGCCCCTGCTTGACCTCCCTTGTGTTTGTGCTCTCAGTTTTGACATCCGGCAGAGTAGAGGAAGGGAAGAATGCCTCGGGTCTTGAGGACGTTAGATGCTTCGTACCTTTAAACACACACTCACCCACACAGAGGTGGTGGTTGAATGGGAAATGTTCTGGGATTGTAAGTTAGAGATATAATTAACAAACCGTAAAATATGCAGAACTGAACTGAAAAACAACAGATGGTTTATAAAGGTGATGATGATCTGGATATGTTCTATTATTGTACTTGATTACAAATGCTATGTACAAAAGAAATAACCTCAGGCAAATCATAAAACTTGTAGTGTAAGGCAAGTGATTATATACCGGTACTTATAAATATAATCCCTTATTAAAGTGAATACAACTGAAAACACACACTAGATCTAGAAGTGTCTAGTAGTAGGCTACAGGAAGTTTTTATAAGCTGATATAACTAATTGATAACTTGAAAAATTAAAAGAATTTTATATATATAACGTACTTCATCACAGTGTCGGGAAAATAAAAAAGAAACTGAAAGTGAAGTTGGCATCAAGTGAAAATTAACTGATTTTGTTGTTTAAGTGCTGAAATTTACAGTTAGTGATTGACGTTCAATTGAAAGCAGTGTGAAAATATTACGACAGTGAGATACACAGTGTTTTAAGCCATAATATATACACGAATAAATTGTGATGACTTGGAAATAGACACAGAGAAACGAATGTCGATAAGAACAGAAAGAATATAGTACAGTTCAAGGAAGGCTGAATAAAAGGTAACCCATAAAAAGCCAGAAGTGAAGAAAAAAGATATATATACATTATGCAGTTACAGCCTAATGGTTGGAGTAATGATGTCTGCTGGACGAAGTGTGGAGCGACTGTGACGAGGTGTGGAGGTGATGAGGTCTGGAAGGAAATAGCATCACGGATATTGTTCTTTCATTATATATATATATCTCTTTTTTCTCCCACTCCTCCTGTCTTCATTCCTCCACCACCAACCCTCCCACTACTTACCATCCTACCTCACACAATCTTTGTCTAGCCTACCTCATTTCCATCCCTTCCCCCCACCTCTTCTTCCCTTTACAACTCCACTTTTCATCCTCCACATCTCCACTCCCTTCAACCACTCGCCTCCACTCCTTCACCCTCCACAACTCCATTCCTTTCCACCACTCGCCTCCACTCCTTCACCCTCCACAACTCCATTCCTTTCCACCACTCGCCTCCACTCCTTCACCCTCCTCATATTCACTTCCTTGTCTTCTTCTCTTTTCTTCCCTGGGCCCTCCTCCACCCTCATCACCTAAGGACTTCACCGGAACACACACATGGCGACCACCGAAGTAAGTTATTTTTATTCTCTGTGGTATTTTGTGTATATATGTTTTCCATCCATCCCAAGCGTATCAAAGTAGCCTTACGGTATCGCGGTGTGACGTTTTCCTGAGTAGCAGTAGTAGTAGTAGTAGTAGTATTTTTTAAAATCTTTATCAACACCTGAAATATATATAGGTTTGTGTCTCTTTCCACGACTTTGGAGATGGTCTTGTCAGTCATCAATCGTTGACAAAAAAAATATTCACCAAAACACTAACACCACATAGGCCTACACACTGACTGAGTAGCCTATAGCTTGGTTGGCATCGTTCAGTGTGAGTAGAGCAAACATTTCAAAGGATTGATGGGTGATCTTTGGTATCCGATAATGATGATGTGGGTGGGTATGTGAAGGGGTAACAACAGGTGTGTGGGTAGGCTAAGCTTAGTGTGGGTAATCAAGTGAGGGTAATTGGGTTAGTTAGGCCTATTCTGGTGGGTGGCTCTGTTTGGGTTTGTGGGTGGTCCAGTTTGGGTGTGTGTATGCCAGAGTTCTAAAAAGGTTCCAGAGGGTATGTTATCATGGCGTGGGTACCGGTATGTATGTATGTGAGTTGTGAGGTGGTGGGTGTGGCTGGCATCCCGGACGGTCGGTAGGTCGGTGTACAGTCACAGGAAAAGAACGACGATGACGGCATTCCATGATTGTTGTTATCTATCATACCAAAGCATCATTTACATAAGCAATCATCGGCAAAAATGTTCTTGTCATATACAGTACATATTTACCGGAATCAAATTTTTTTACGTAAACAATTGTCCGTTAAAATATTAAAACATTCTTACGTATAGAGTTTTCGGTAAACATTCTACAGTAAAAAAAAAATCAATCTTTACATAAGCAATCGTTGTTATCCAGAGTCCTCAATGATACACTCACGCCACCTTCTTCACACGAATGTTTGACGGAAAACCTTTTATTCAGCTGAGTGACTCTTGGTGAAAGTTTAATTTCCTGTTACAGAAAATTTCCCGCTGGTAGGTCAATTATACCATCGCATTATGTACACGACGAACTCCGCCGTAATTTATGATATAATTGACTTAAGTTTTTAATGTATAGGTGTCAGGAATGCCTCAACACAGAAAAGATTTTGAAGATCATTGATGGGAAGGTGAGTGTCACATGGGAACATTATTTGGCGAAGACTTGAAGATATATTATGTAATTATCTGTGAATAAAGAGTGGTGGTGTAAGTGGCACGTAAAAGTTTGAATGAACCTGAAGAGGATGAATGTAACCGCGTGGGAAAGTAGGCAAGGTATAGGAGGACACGTGAGCTGCCCGACATAAAGTCACGTCTACCTGGCCAGACTCTCACTGTCTCATCAGTACACACACACACACACACACACACACACACACACACACCACACACACACACACACACACACACACACACACACACACACACACACAGCCAACCAAGCACACACACACACACGCACACACACACACACACACACAGCCACACAAACACACACAGCCAAACACACACACACAGCCAAAACACACACACACACGGCCAAGCACGCACACACACACACACACACACACACACACACACACACACACACACACACACACACACACACACACACACACATATACAGGAAGATGGGCCACTGGTACACTCCCCTTCATCTCTACTGCCCCTCACCTGTCATACGTTCCCATCACACCTCTCACGTTTCTATCACATTACACCTTTCACACGATTCAGTCACAATGCCCCTGTTACACCAAATTAGTCACACTTCCTTGTCAAACTTCAAAACCAAAACATCTATATATATGTCACTATTCCCAGCTGGTGAATGAAGTTAGTGCTGAGATGAATGAAGAGGGAGGTGAAGGGAAAGAAGTTGAAGTGGAAACAGAGGTGGAGGGAGGGGGGAAGTTAGGATAAAGGTAGAAGAGAAGGAGGTCGTAGGAGAGAGAGGTGGAGTTGCAGGGGAGGAATCAGAGGTACAGAGGTCGATATAAAAGTGGATACATGAATGGATGGAGGTGAAGATGGTGAAGGAAGTGTAAATATAGGGAGAGCTACAGAGGTGGTGGTGGAGGAAGGAGGGAGGTGGAGATGAAGATGAAGATAAAGGTGGAGAGAGTAAGGGAGGGAGTGTGAGGCGTCTACTGGTCCTCTCCTCAGGCGCTGCTGAATATAGGCTTCTCCCTCAGCCCTCCTCTCCCTACTCTCTCTCTCTCTCTCTCTCTCTCTCTCTCTCTCTCTCTCTCTCTCTCCAGTCCTCATCCCCCTCAATCCTCCTCCTCTCTCTCTCTCTCTCTCTCTCTCTCTCTCTCTCTCTCTCTCTCTCTCTCTCTCTCTCTCTCTCTCTCTCTCTTTTCGTCCCTCCAGTCTATCCCTCTCTCTCTCCCCCACCAGTCCCCTTCCTCCCTTCCCCCACCACTTCCTTCCTTCCTTACCTGCCTCTTCCCTGCCTCCTGCCTCTCCTCGATCGGTCTTACCCTGGTCCAAGTACTGTGTTTATCCAGAGGCTGTGTAGATTACCTTCATACATTTTATTTTATTTATTTATTTATTTATTTATTTACCGATATTTTTTTATTTTTTTATTTTTTATTTTTTTTCTACAGGTATAATCGGCTAAATAAGTACTGTACAATTGACCTAATGAATTCGTATACACCACCACTGTGACGTTAAGGGTTCGTAATAACTTTGTTTAATTTACTACATTAATTTCCAAACACCAAACAATTCTAGTAATGTTTTTTTTTTTTTGGCTAATATTTGTATCAGTCAGCAGAACAATGCCTACAATACCATATGTGCAAAATAAAAAAAAGACCCCTTTTATCCATTGGCCCGTATACAAATTCCTGAGGCCGACTGTACATTGCAGCCCTCCCAGCTACCTTCCATCACAGCCGAAATTCATAAACACTTATGTCAAAATCAGAAGAAAAAAGAAGTGTAATGACTCCAGACATAATATCACACGGTATAATGTAATAATGAATTGATAGTAAAAAAAAAAAAAAGGTTAAAAAAAAAAAAAAAAAAAAAAAAGACGCAGGTACAGTTGCCTCCAAAAATTTCGAGACAGTACCTGCTAGAGTCTAGGTGGTAGTGTCTCGAAATTTTTGGAGGCAACTGTACAGTACATTAAACCCAAGGTAAATAGAGCGTAGCATGTATTTTCCTTTAGTAGGCCTACCTGTATATAGCACGCGTTCTCGTCGTTGTTGACCCAAAATATTTACTCGAATATCGAAACGGTATGATCTGAGTCGAGAATCACTGAATATTTTACGGGATTGATGAAGATACGAAGGATGCGAACCAATTTGAGGGAGTAGGCTAAGTAAGGTATCTCGGAAAAGTCATGGAGGCTGTCGGTGGTTTTACAAAGTGGGTCAAGAAACAGCCAGACTGACTCAGAATAGTGGGTTCATTTTGCAGAGATGATGTAGCCTGTGTGATTTTAGGGTGCATGATTCTTTTGAAGGTCCAGAGAATAATACACAATATGTCTTGGTTCTATGGGACGTGGATTGTTTTGGTGTGTGTGTGTGTGTGTGTGTGTGTGTGTGTGTGTGTGTGTGTGTGTGTGTGTGTGTGTGTGTGTGTACCGTCACGATGGTCAGGCACCGTCACGAGCAATAGGTTTTTTTACTTACCCAGTGAGAGTGAGGTGGAAGTAGTAGTTGAAGAAGGGTTAGACGAACAAACACTGGCATGGTTCATAGGAGATGGACACAAAGCTCCATAATGACCAAAGAGAAGGTGTTGGAGTTCAGATGAGTGAAGTTCTCTGACGCCATGTAGCAGTAATTAACAAGTGTACTCCAAGGTGGCCAATGTTTGTTCGTCTAGCCCTTCTCCAACCTCGATATCGACCTCACTCTAGCTAGGGGGGGTAAAGAAACTGTTGCTCGTGACTGTACCGATGTGTTTGGCGTGATCTACCCGACCCGACATACATCGTGCTTCCCTAGTGATGATTATCTGTGTTCACTATTGCCGGTATTAAAAAGTTTACGTCATTGTATAAATATCTAGACACACTGGGATATGTTTTTCACCCTTAATGATACTCGTGTACTCATACATACATACATTCATTAGTCTTAACGAACTAGAGGTCTGTTGTAGTAACTTTGTATAATATAGATATACCGGAACAAAACAATGAACAATGCTGTCCACTATAAGGTTGGGAAGCTCTTCTTGTACAGATTGGGAACCACATGTACGATTCATAGCGGAATGTGGGAGAAACAAGACATGGCCGTCATCTGTATAGTATGGGCCTGTAAGATCTATTCTAAACTAATAGACGTCATGGAATGTGACTGTGATATTATAGCTCATAAAACTGAAGACAAAGACATAACCGGTATTCTAGGTCACTTTTTTTATTACTTCCTCACGAACTGAGTTAAGGACCTGCGTGCTATAGTCAGAAAATTGGAGGTTAGTGAGTCCTTCAAACATGGCCAAAAAACACCGCCTACTTTGAAGGAGTTTGTTTCATGGCATAGTCAGGAGGAATCAGAAGCCACCAGGTCTCTTACACGATCACAGGGTCCTTTAAACGAGGGTCGTCACACACAAGTCAAGTACTCAATAGTTATGGGATCTGTCTGTGCTTCAGGGATTGATTTTTGGAAAGGTTACCAATTCTTCTGTTTGTAGACGGGAATATTTTGTGTGTGGTTGGCACCTTGTGTCTGGAAGGTCAGTGTCACCACGCAAGGGAAGGTGATTCATGCTTGTATCACTGTGGTACCGTAATGATCAGTCGTTGTAACATTACACAGTGTAACTCCACGCTTGTTTACTCTTTGGTCTGTAGCTTAAATACTATAATTAGAAGGAATGCCATCATGATATTTGATAAAGAGAAATTGAAACCTGATCTAAACTGCATGTTTCAGCGAGGAAGGAACTGTAATATGATCGGAGAAGAAATTCCGGTTTATCTACGTACGAATGTCAAGAAGAAATAATAATCGGTACCTCCCACGGGACAAAACCCAACTTCTTACATCGTAAAAAAAATCACAATAAACTTCCTGATTTTTAGAAATTGGACACTTTGACCTTCATTGATGACAAACTATTCTTGTTTTTTTCCCACACCTTTGTATAGGCACAATCATGTGTTGTAACCTATAGGCCTATAAGGTTATATTGGATATAATAACTACGATACCACAAAGTGGTATTGAGGATAAGTATTATTATTATTATTATTATTATTATTATTTACGTATTATTTAAAAAAAACGCAGGGCTGATGTTGTCGATATAAGCTTACAGAAAACGCATACAGTTCTGATTATAGAAAGAAAATTATGGTAGACACAGTAAACATGTGAAATGATCAGTGTGCGTGACATGAGTTGGAATCAGGGCTCTGTGTGTGGTATTTTCTTTTAGGCCAGTGAAAATGAGTTGTCAGTCAGCAGTCTCACCTCACTGACCTCGTGGGAACTTTGGCATTATCTTGAAGTGATTGGGTGTGTGTGTGTGGGGGGGGGGGGGGTCATAGAACCCTTCAAATTGTGTGGGTCTCTCTGGTTGTTTCCCTGAACGTGTGGGGTGGGTTGGGGGGCAGGTGGCTCAAGATGTCTGTAAGTAAAGTGGTGGCTACTAAATCCTTCAAATCGTGCTACAAGATATTCCTATTAACGGCATAGCTTGCAGGAAGAATAGGGCCTAAGTAATGTATAATTCCCTGACAACAGAACAGGTCGTGTCAAACATAATATTTTGAGTGGTGGTGACGTAACGGTAGTCAGTCAGGAGTATCGGCGAGCAATTGATTGTCACATCAAGCAACACAATGTACCGTAAATAGTTTGGAGCACAAGCCATAGTATGTATGTATGTACAGTCGGCGGCAATAGTCGTGTCGCCTCACTCAGCACTTCTTAAAAGATAACATACAGGTTAATAATCGAATAAACACATCCACCACCAACACAGTATTACAATATCCAGGGGGAAAATTAATGTAATTCTCTGTTTATTTTTTAGTGTACGAGCCCGTGAAGCATATATTTCATACATAGTTCATGCTTTGGCATATGTGGTGACAGGACATTTACCGCCGCCTTTACTTGGTACTTTGGTTGTTATCTCTATTATTTTCTGCTAGAGGTAAAAGCAACAATTATACCGAATAAATTCACACTCAGTTTTGTAATATCAATATCTATAATTTGGATCAGGCCTAATGTGCTACTCAACTTCACCTTAACAATTAATACCAAGATGACATTCAGTACTAAGGTGCCAGTCAGTGAATACCAAGTTGTCAGTCAATACCAAGTTTCCAGTCAATGCTAAGGTGTCAGTCAGTGAATACTAAAATGTCAGCCAATACTAAGGTGTCAGTCAGTGAATACCAAGTTGTCAGTCAATACCAAGTTTCCAGTTAATGCTAAGGTGTCAGTCAGTGAATACCGGTACTAAAATGTCAGCCAATACTAAGGTGTCAGTCAGTGAATACTAAGTTGTCAGCCAATACTAAGGTGTCAGTCAGTGAATACTAAGTTGTCAGCCAATACCGTTATACCAGGTCTAGGCTATGTGTGAGTGTTCCAGCTGACTCGGGTCCAATAGTGAGGAACGGGTGGTGATGGTGTTGTGGGGAGTGAGGGGAGGTGATGTATGTGTGTGTATGTGTGGCCAGGCAGGGGTAATAGCACCACCGGCTATCACACGCTATAACAACAACGGGACTCTGAGATTGACTGACTGACTGACTGACTGACTCCTTCTCTGGTGGTGATGATGGTGATCAGATAGGCTACTCACTTACTCACTCACCATCACATCACTATAACATCATAGCTACTCAACCACTATCACTGCTCAGGTCACACAATTTTCACCCTCATTTTGACACACACACACACACAAAAAAACCCATTGTATTCTCATTATAATTGCCACCACCCTCACCATCACAACACCCCACTTCATTATTCTCAACAAGTCCACCACCATCACGATGACACCACAAGGCATGCACCATAGACTACTCCACCGTCAACCCATTCACCTTCCTCTTTCATCATTACTCTCAGATCCTCTCCACCATTACTGTCACAACGCAAGCCAAACACCACACCGTATACCATCCATCAACAACACTACCACTCACTACTGTCACTCATCACACCACACCACACCTTACATCACCATCAACACTGCCACCATTGTCACTCATCATAGAACACCACACTCTCACTCATCACACCACACCACACCACATCATAGCAATACCATCAACACTACCGCCCATCACTGTCACTCATCACACCACACCACCAGTCTCTCATCACACCACACCACCACTGTCACTTATCACACCACACCACCACTGTCACTTATCATACCACACCACATCATACCACATGTAGACACCCTTCGCCAACATAACTAACTATCAGCACCTTTTTTCTCTCAGCCCAACTCCTTATCATGTTTCCTAATAATATATGTGAGGCATTATCTTAATCATACAACACCAACGATCAGTATCATCACAAAGTCTGGGTAGGTAAAATTAGCAGAACAACACCAACACCTGAATTCATCACGCTGGGATGAATATTATAAAGGGTCTGTGTAATCAGCAAATTGATTCCTTCAAAGAGTACCACAGAGTAGAACTTATACTAAAGAAGTCTGTTTCATGGCATTTATTGGATGAATCTATAGCTTTCAATATGATCACATTACTCTTACGTACGTTGGTGAGAGTCGAACCATCTGTGGTACCATATGGACTGGAAATATCCTTCTTTGAATACTTTGTAACGGTGCCTTAGTTACATCATAATCCTGATGTAGGGAGGAGGCTAAAGCATTTGTATCATAATTGCCATTACGACATTTCTGTAAAAGTAACCATTTAAGGGGACATGCTTAATGATTTGGAATACTACAGGTCCAATCCCAATCACTGTACCAGATGATCGTGTTGTGGAGCTTAGTAATTAGAGTCACGATCCCTTTAAAGAACTTAGGGAATGTCTCCACCTCCTCACTACTGATACGCATGACTTTGTTCCTTGAGTCTCGGTGGTCTGGAATGAATGAGGGTGTTGTTTATGTATAGAACTGATACCATCTCTTCCTATGTCTACCGCCTCCTCCTGAGAGCAGTGGGGCGTGACTTTGACCCAGAAAATAATTATACAGGAGTAGGCTGACTGACTGACTGACTGGCAACCCACCCACCCATCCACCACCCACCTGGCCGCCCCACCTTTCAGATTATGTCATTAAGTTCATCCATCCTCCTCCGGCTGTTATGGTCTGGCGCTGCTCATACCGTTGTAGTTCTGTCCTGGTTATGATATAGTTCTCGCGGGTATAGCCTTATGTTGTATGAGACGCTTCCTCACACACCTTTATGAGCTTCAAGGCATCTGCACAGAATCCTTGATCCGTCCTTCGTCTTGGAAACTGAAAGAACAATTACCATAAGCACGAACATTTTCTAGTATGTTTTGTACTGTATAATTACTACGGTACGTGTTTTGAATTCGTATTGGTCATGCACAGGGACTGAACATAAGTGATTATTAAACATTTCCGTTTTGTTTATGTAACTATAAAGTAGCCAATCAGCCACGTATCATTTTATTCTATATACAACATGGGTGCTGTTCAATAGTAAGGGACGTGGGGTCGTGTAGGTCCACCTCAGTTGGAAGCCTATTTGGATCTCTAACTTAATAACATATTGTAGAATACAGAAAATCCCTATCGTATTTTAAAATGACTTGATAAATATTATGTCCTTAATCTATAAGTACTGTACTTGTTTAACCAACGAGGTGACCATAAACCTGTACTTGTGCTTCACCTCTGTCTGCACGACGAGAGAAATCCTGTTGGCTGTGGAATTTCCTGGTGTGGTGTGTATGACCTTATACCCAACATAGGGGTAACCAACCAACCAACCAACACCTTCCTGACCTCACTTAACTCATACATATTCCAGAAGGGACCCCGAACAGTTCCTTGTATGGCACCTGGTGACTTACTGGCACCTCTCATTCACCCTTGACTCAGCTACACACACACACACACACACACACACACACGGCTGCAGGCAAAACACCCTCTCATGTTACACTCACAAGACATTCTTAAGGTTTTCTACTTACTTGACCCATGAGTTATTAATCATTACGCTTTTATTTCATTTTATAGGTGTGTTATTGTGCTATACCTAGGAAACACCTTTATATATCACTGGATTTTTATGAAACAAAGGACCGACATTATTACCAGATAATTATGTCAATTTGTAAGGTGAAGGGCAAGGAAATTGCTTTCCCCCCCGAATGACCTTTTCATTACATACTATTGTTTAGCTGTGTTTTGCAAGTTGTCATGGTTGTGATAATTTTCATAATTTTAACTCTCCTTTAAGGCTTTATTACGATTATTGTAAAGGTTTCATACTTTGTTTTAACAGTATAGTCTATACTCTCCATTACCCGGACAGTCAATACTTTGCTCTTTATCAAATATCTATAAACTTATACATCATCATTGATTACTGGTATATGTACTCAGTTCAAAATTTATATTCAAGAGCTCGGGGCTGTTCATGGTTTAGTTGTAGACGTTGGTTTTTTTTCTTCTTCTTTTTCTTACAACAGTTGTAATCGTCCTGAATATAGTAATAGTTAGAGAGTATAGGATTAATTATTTTGCTACTTCTACTTATATAGTTGTCCTACAGTACAGTTGAATGTTACTGTTTACATCGCAACCATTATTTATTTTCTGTTGTAACCCGACATGGTGGTGCATAACTTCTGTCCTCGACTGTAAAGGTTGATCATAAACTTTCATGTTCCTACTCAAGGAATAAAATGAAAATGAAAAAAAATAGCCTGATATCAAGTGTAGGATCGGTCTCAGACTCTGTGTTTACATTTTTTGCCAACAAAGGTGTGAGTGATTGGTGGCTGAGGAATGTCAAGTGCTTGGCTGGCGCTTAACTCTCTCTCTCTCTCTCTCTCTCTCTCTCTCTCTCTCTCTCTCTCTCTCTCTTCAGTAGTTATCTTGATTTAGCAAATTGTTTCCCTATTTCACCATTGATTGCATCCTCGCATTATCTCTTTCAGCATCCTCCTCCTCCTCCTCTTCTCGGTCTTCAATACATCTTGTAAATTAGTGCACTTATCCCTGGTACACACATCCTCACAGAGAACACAATCATTTACATGTTAATAGCTCACTCCTCCACACTTCCGCCGTTTACATCACATCGGCACTTTTTCATCGAAACTCTCTTTTCTACTGTGTGCATTCCTCCTCTTTCCTTAACTCAGTACTCTCTCATTCCCACTCCTTCTTCCACTCCTGCACTCCACACCTTCCTTATTCTCCACTCCACTATTTTCCTCGTGTTCACTCCACCCTTTTCCTCTCTTTTACTCCACCTCTTCTCTCTTCCACATCTCCACTCTCTCCCTTTCCTCTACTCCACCCTTTTCCTCTCTTTTCACTCCACCCTTTCCTTCTTCCACCTCTCCACCCTTTTCCTCTCTTTTCACTCCTCCTTTTACCTCTTCCTCCACTCCACCCTTTTCCTCTCTTTCACTCCATCTCCATCCCTCCCCTCTTCCTCCACTCGACCCCTTCCCTCTTCCTCCACTTCACCCCTTCCCTCTTCCTCCACTCCACCCCTTCCCTCTTCCTCCACTTCACCTCCCTCCTCTCTCATTCCTTATCACCCTCCCCTCCCTTGCACCCTATGGAATGTTGGGTAATAACCGCACCCCCTTAAGGACCCTGTGATCGTGTATGAGACTTGGTGGCTTCTGATTCCTCCTGACTATGCCACGAAACAAGCTTCTTCAGTATAGTGAGTGTTTCGTGGCAATGTATGAATGCCTCGCCAACCTCCAATTTTCTTGACTACATCACGGGGTACTTTAAGGGGTTGATACACATTTGGTACATTGGAATGCCTTGTTTCCTTCAGAGTATGCCAGGAAACAGGGCCATAGTAAAAAAAATAATGGTGGCCCGTTGCTTGGAATAGTTTGTAGGAATCAGTTGCTCCAGATTGACCAACATTCACTCTTGCATTGGTAGGGAGGGTGTCTTAAGACGGTCACATTAATTTAGGAAAGACCCTTCGTATTCCTATAAGTCATTTCGGTCTGTGTTTGTTTGTTTGTTTTTAAGACACCCGAAGCACTATCATCATCAACGGATAGGAATGAAGGGTTAATAATATTCGTAGTCATATTAAAGCTTTTATTATTATTGGGTTCAGGGAAAAGGATTGTGTGTAGACGTATATGTGGGATCTTGGTCATGTGTAGGTGTAAGTCTTTGTTGTTAGAATATAGGAGTAATGCAACCCTCATCAGTCATACACCCACGCCAATGTACACATATGTATTCACAACTTGGCCCCAGTCTTTGTGGTTCTCTGTAGGATATCATTGGGCCCGAGAAGCTTACACAGTTACAGTATATATATGATCTGACCTATTAAGACTAAATATATTACAGTCCATGCATTTGATGACGTTTGTGCCGTCAATCTAATACATAACGAACCTTAAATTACCTTTCAGTTTATGCAAAGGAGGGGCACAGAAACCTTACCACCGAACCACATAATAATATAGTTACCACACATCTGTCAGCCGACCATGAGAGAATATGTATATAGTATAAAGCACACGAATGTTAAGTTACATTTATAAAGTCGTGCAGACAAGTTGTGTAATCAGTTCACGAATATTGTAGTTAGTTGTAGGTTACATTATAGTACAGCATATATAGGTTTCCATCAAGATGTATTCATGCAATGGTTTAGAAAGAAATGGCAGACCCTCTCCTCCTCCTCCTCCTCCTCCTCCTCCTCCTGGTGTCTGATACTATCTCCCGTTTTTTACATAATACAACAGAACGGAACTCATGTGTTGCACTTATTTACAATACAAAGAAAACAGCCCACATTCCACAGGTCCAACATTACGTAAACAAAGCATCAAAACTGAGATATGTACGATCACATGTGGGACCTAAGTTACAATGCAGTTTTTTTCCCTCAGTCCCATATCGTATCTCTGGTGTTGGTGGTGCAGTTTTTATCCCTCCAGCCTCATATCGCATCTCTGGTGTTGTCGGTGTGCTGATCTATGTAAGGAGTTAATGAGACCCTGTCATGCACGACCCTGAATTCTGATGTTGTGAACGAGTACAGTGAGGTAGGAAGAATCAAGGGTTTAGGTAACAGAGAGAGAGAGAGAGAGAGAGAGAGAGAGAGAGAGAGAGAGAGAGAGAGAGAGAGAGAGAGAATGACATGAGAAACTTTTAGTGAATTTATTAGTGTGAGATAATGAGTGCAAAGATCCACGAGGCTGTTGCTTAACTTGCAATCTTACGTAATCCTTCATAGCCTAATGAGAAAGGAAATGGACGAGGTATATGTGTGTGTGTGTGTGTGTGTGTGTGTGTGTGTGTGTTATGTGTGTGTATGTGTATGTGTGTGTGTGTGTGTGTGTGTGTGTGTGTGTGTGTGTGTGTGTGTGTGTGTGTGTGTGTTTCCACTTTTACACAGGAACTTCCGCGTTGGTCGTTGGTGTTGGTCATGAATTTAGGGGATAATTATATTGTCGGTGAATTTGAGGGCTACTGATTCCTCCAAACTCTACACAAAACGGATACTTTGCCTGTCTTCTGGGATACTAGTATGTTTTCTGGCATAGTCTGGAGAATTAAAAGCACTCCATGTTTACTCAAAGCAGATTGGCCGTTTTAAGACCTCTGTTTGGCTTCCTGGCTGGCTGGCTGACTGGCTGGCTGTGGTAGTTTCCTGGCTGACTGGCTGTGGTGGTTTCCTGGCTGGCTATGGTGGCTGGCAGGCTGCCTATGGTGGCTGGTAGGCTGGTAGGCTGGCTGTGGTGGTTTCCTGGTTGGCTGGCTGGCTGACTGGCTGTGGTGGCTTCCTGGCTGGCTGTGGTGGCTTCCTGGCTGGCTTGTTGGCTATGATGGCTGTGGTGGCTGGCTGGCTGGCTGTGGTGGCTGGCTTCCTGGCTGGCGTGAGTTTAGGTGTGGTCAGAGAGAATTGAATGAGGGGGTCCGGACGTGTGCTTGTGAACTCCACCTTGACAGAGGGAGGAGCTTTACACAATGGGCTGACCGAACAAGAGTTCCACTTACACGCACTCATCAACATGCACGCGCACTCACGCACACGCATCTTTCACCCAAACATACTGTATACCTCGCTCTCAAAATACATTCTCATCCCCTCTAATTTTCCACCGCATAATGTGATAATTCTCGTCCACTATCGTCTTAAAATATCACTCATATCGTCTCAAAAATAATTCTCTTCCTCTATCGTCTTAAATATTTACTCTCTTCCACTATCGTCTCAAAAATCATCCTCTTCCACTATCTACTCAATAAACCACTCACTCGTTTCAAAAGGTACTCTCTTCCACTTTCACCCTCACGTATCGTCGTTCCCTCCAACCTCCTCACCGTTATCCACTTGGCCATCAGATATCTCTCCTTTACGTAATGCCCAGACTCTTACTCATACACCTCCATCTCACAATAACCTCTGGCTTTCATATTACTCCCAATTATTCATATACCCTGCATGTACCAAGTGTTCTCTCTCTCTCTCTCTCTCTCTCTCTCTCTCTCTCTCTCTCTCTCTCTCTCTCTCTCTCTCTCTCTCTCTCTCTCTCTCTCATATATTAATGTCTTGTAGCAGCAACTTTCACCCTCACGATATTATCATTCCCTCACGCCAATACGCTCAAACATCCATGACCTTCAAGCATATCATATCTCTCTCTCTCTCTCTCTCTCTCTCTCTCTCTCTCTCTCTCTCTCTCTCTCTCTCTCTCTCTCTCTCTCTCTCTCTCCTTGACACAGTAACTACACCTCGTCCATACCTACAATCCCTCATGTATATATATAAACCTTAAACAAAACTCCACATCAATGCCTCACACCTCCTGCATGCTCCTTATCACATCAGATAGGCGTACGTGATAATGACGGCTCTTTTGACGCGGTCGTGAGCAGGTCCAAGGCCGCGTTTTGTTGTTGTTGTTGTTGTTGTTGTTGTGGCGGAGCTTTTACTCTTTTTTCTTATCAGGCCTCACGTCATTAATTAACGGAGGGTGGAGGCGCTTTTTTTGCATACGTAATGAATGACTTGTGTAATGCGGAACTAGTGAGACATTCTCCCCCATGAGTGCTTTCGTCTATAGATTTAAGGTGAGTTTTTTTTGTTGGTGAATTGAAAGGTCTCTTGATTCCTCCAAACTATACCACGAAACAGATTCAATATTAAGTACCATTGAAAGCATCTGTTTGTTTTCTGGTAGAGTTAGGTAAAATCAGAGACCTTCCAATTCACCAACATGAGAATCTCCCCTTTAATATTCTTTGGTTTTCTTGTATTTGGTTATAATGTGATGTTGGGGAATTGGATACCAAAATGAATGCATATATATTTGGTTAAACTTAATTAGGTGGGTTTACAGAACAGGAGTTTAATTAAGTTGCGCATATTAACTATATAATAAAACACGAACGCATACAGTACATTCAAGAAAGAATTTTGTGTGTGATGTGCTGCAGGCCTCAGAGCAGATACACTTTGGCAAGGCACTAGTGAAGGCTCTCTAGTTACTTAGTGTCTTGGTTTATCAACAAATTATCTGAAGTATCTGAAATTTTGATTGATTTAATTAAAGATATTGGGTTCGTGTAGGCTGTAATAGATGTTTGTGGTTGATTATTTTATGTTCATCACTTTTGCTTATAGAGAGGATTGGTAAAATATGACTGTATACTGATATTGTTTCCTCTGCCAATACATCTTATCTTTCTTTGCTACTCTTTATTCCAACATTTATATATTCTTTGGTGTTGGTTTAGTAACATGTCTGATTGAGTTAACAGTGTACTGGCAGCTGTTATTACTGGTGTGAAGTGACGTGATATGACTGGGATACATAACTATACCAGAATCCACTCCATAAACACAGATACGGTAATAGAGGAAAAAATGGAAGTGAAAGGTTTAAGTGTGCGTGTATGTGAGTGTGTGTGTGTCCCTCACATAATAATTATAAGAGACAGTCTCCCAGACTTAAGCATCTCCCTATGTGCTACAGCATCTAGTAGAAAAAAATAAAATTTACACAAGGCAGTTGTTGTTCATTAATTTGGTAACTAGTATATATATAAGATGTTATTGTAATGTGTGTTTGTTGTTTGTGTCACGCTTGATATTACCTCATAGTGTGATAATGGAAGAACAGGAGAACATAGTGATATCAGCAGCAGTCCAACGACGGAGAACGTATCATGATTGGTGAGGTATAGCGAGATAATTATTATTGTTGTCTTTGGTGGTTGGTTTCCTCATCTAATACGGGGAAACTCCTCGCCTCTGTTGAGTGGCTTGGTGGGTTGGTGGCACACTTCCACTGATCATCGTCAAATTTTCTGTTTTTCTGTTTTCTGATATCAGCTGTAATCGTTCACCGTCACCTTAAGGACCCTGTGATCGTATATAAGACTTGTTGGCTTCTGATTCCTCCTGACTATGCCACGAAATAAGCTCTTTTTATATAGATAGTGTTTCGTGGCAATGTTTGAAGGACTCATTTATCTCCAATATTCTATCTACATCACAGGGTTCTTTAATTAAGAGGAGATTCTCTTATCGGTGAATTAGAAGGCAACTGACTCCTAACTATGCCAGGGAACAGATGCTCTCAATGGTACAAACAAGAGAATCTCCCCTTAAATGCATCTTTGTATTCATTTTAAGTATTGGAATAATTGTATTAATATGACTACTCCGGTTCTTGCCTATTTTTTATTGTGGGTGATTGCAACGTACTGTTTTGGTTCGATAAGGTTAGATTGAGTGATTTATGAATAGTAAAATTGTTGGGACCTTTGTAAATTTGGTAATAACTGTGTGAACAGTGTGAATATATTTGGATCTATCTTTTGTTTACTGCTAGGGAAATGGGCAATCAATTAGTCAGTCAGCCAGCCAACGGGAAGTACAAAAGCGTTCCCAATCAGTCAGTCAGTCAGGGGGAAGTACCAAATCGCTCCCAGTTAAATTATTAGGCAGTCAGTCAGTCAGTGAGCGGGAAGTAAAAGTGTTGCTCCCAATTAGTCAGTCAGTGGGAAGTACAGAATCGCTCCCATTTTGGAATTCAACCTTCGACTTGTATCAGAGAGTGGCTGTATTGATGAACAGATCGTTAAATAACACCCTCCTACCCAACCAATTAAGAGATCTTCGCTGTCGTTACTGTTATTTATTTGCTTGGGTCCTACAGGAATTGTCGTTTTTTGTAAGGGAGTGCGACGATGAGAGAAAATGATTGTGTATCTAGGGGACGCTACACTATATTGCTGTGGCTTCATAAATATATATATACATATCTACTCTTTTAGGGAGATTCTCTTTGGGGTAAATTGAAGGGATAATGATTCCTCCAAACTATACCAGGAAACTGACGACCTTAATGTTACTAATAGGGGATAAATTTCTGTTTCATGGCATTGTTTGGAGGAATCTCTAGAGACATTCCAATTTACCAACATGAGAATCTCCTCTTCATATTACTTGCAGTGCTGTGTCTGTTACCGTATGTACAGGGTTGGAAAAGGGGATAACTTTTAGGAATGTTAATACCGTAATACCTTATGTACTGTACCAAACAATATTTAGTATGATATGTGTTTGTAATTACCCTTCTTCATTTAATCTACTCTTCCCTCATTCATTCACTCTTCTTGATTTGTACAGTTTCTAGAGTGCCTTTAAAACCAATGAAAACAAGAGGTTGGAGGAAGCCTTGGATTGACTGGAGAACGGAGGAAAGTTTGATACCTTTGCTTAAGGACCCTGTGATCGTGTATGAGACTTGGTGGCTTCTGATTCCTCCTGACTATGCCACGAAACAAGCTTCTTCAATTTAGTTGGTGTTTCGTGGCAATAATTGAAGGACTCGCTAACCTCCAATTTTCTGACTGCATCACGGGGGTCCCCTTAGGGAAGGAACTCCTGATGGTAAATTGGAAGGCTACTGATTCACCCAAACACTCACGAAACAGATCCCATATACGTATCATTGAAGTAATTTGTTTCCTGGCATTCTTTGGAGGAATCAGTAGCACTCCAGTTTACCAAAAAGAGGTCCTCCCCTTATTAATATTAAGGTGTACTTGTGTGACCCTGATTTAACTTGCTTCCATCTCTTTCTCGCCAGGATTGGAACCCCCGCAGCCTCTCCAGCTTCTCCACTTTCGGCGGGGGTCAAGGTTCTCCTCCCCTGGGCGGGCTGAACGGTCACGCCTTCCATGTCAACGGCACAAATCACGTCACCAGCGACACAGAAGATGGCACCACCACCTCCACCACCTCCACCACCAGTAATAACGGTGGAGGTGGGGTCAGTGTATCAGGACTTGGGAATGGTGGTGATGGTGTTGGTGGTGACGGGAACAGTATATCCCTCCTGGTGACCTCTGGCAAAACAAACGGCCTGGTGACAGTGAACGGATCCACACCACCTGATGTCTGCCTTGAGAGTCCGGATATTATACCCACCTGTCACAAGCCATCAGCTCTCAAGATGGCCTCACACCATCACCACCACCACCACCATAACAACAATAACAACCACAATAACCATAACAACAATAATCCTCCAGAGCTGGTGAGTTTAGTGAGCACCACCAGCAGCATCACCAGCAACAACAGTCACTCCCACACCCACCACAAGCCGTTGCTGGGGACGCCTGTGTTGCCTCCCAGCGTTGAGGGTGTGGGTGTGGTGAGGGTGCGACACTTCCACAGCAAGAGCCTGGCCGGGGATGAGTTGGGTCCTCCTCTCCCCCTTCCCAGACACGGACACTCCCGCTCCCTGGTCGAAAATATGGACCATCTCCTCCTGGGGCCCAGATCTCCCGATGGCGTGAGTACTGCAACCTCTTTGTGGGCATATTTGTTGTATTATTCATTCTTCGTAATCCAAACTCCAGAAAAAAGGGAAATGTAATGTTGATGGATGTGATAACTTGCATTGACTTCGTGACTCCTTGATTATGTATTTTATTGTCATGGATTCCAGTAAAGTTAATATGCTGCTGTATATTTACATTTGGCTAAACTGAATTTACGAATCATACAGCACCTTGTTTACTTCACCTTTGGCAGGAGAGATCTCGGGAGGTGAGCCTGTTCCTGGGACCTACAGATCGTCGTTTCGGCTTCTCAGTGGTTGGCGGTGTCGGCGAGAAGTTTCCACCCAGGATAGAGGAGATGGCTAAGGGTAAGTACTGACTTGTCTTGTACTTAGTGCCGTAGACAAGAACATATCGTCGGGTTCCGATGCCCGATGCTCGGAGTATGGAGCTCTTACATTTATAATGGCCGTCGTACCCCGGGCATCGGGACCCGACGAAATGTTCTTGTCTACGGCCCTAAGTTAGTGCTACGTTAAGTGATAGTGAAAGTAGTGTCGGTGGTGACGGGTTAATGATAGAAAAGTCGGTAAGTATAATATCTGTATTAACCAGGTTGTAATCATAATGAAATTGGATGTCACTGCACCGCGAGGGGTCGATGATATTGTCTTTAAATTGAAAGGTATTGATTCCTCGGTTGTAGGTTGTCGTGACTCAGTTTGGAGTAATCAGTGTTTATGTGTGTAATGCTAAAAATATTATGTCAGTAGTAACATGGGTTCCGGCAACTTATAAATTATTTACAGGGTTAAACAATAGAAGAATACATCATAAAGAGAATCATGGGGTTGTGGGTTTTATATATATTGTTTGAGTATGCCAAAAACTTCACACTTGAAGTCGCATTTCATGTCATTCTGGTTTGGTGAGTATTGCGTGGCAGTGTTGTAGGGAGGTTTGTGTTGACTCCACCATCGGGGCCATATTCTGAGTCAACACAATAAAACGCATGGGAGAGTGATGCCATGTAGATCCAACACACAGACACACGCACACACGGGTAATGTTTACACAGACACATATATTGGGTCCGAATTGTATGTAGTCACTCACACTGCAGGCAAACACACACAGGCAGTCATTCAACATAATGAAGCACACACACACACACACACACACACACACACACACACACACACACACACACACACACACACACACACACACTATTTACATTGTATGTATAAGGACATACGATGAATGCTTACAAATACAAATTCAGTTTTCGGTCTGGTATGAATTCAGACTTTCACTCTGTTGACAAACAGAGAGAGAGAGAGAGCGCGAGCGAGCGAGCCTACTTCGTCCGTGATGTAGGGTACTTATTCAAGAGACACTCATACAGAGACACAAGACACACTGGCTCTATGAAAGACCAACATAATTATGAAGATTGTAATTACAAGTCTTGGCAGCACTTTTTTCTTCCACCGAGAAATTACATTCATCCTATATAATTATACAGTACATACTTAAAACTGATTGGGAAGATGGGAAGATAAAAAGGTGGGGTCCGTCGCTCTAACAATTGGGAATGACTCTGTATAATAATATTCAATCGTATCACTCTGCGATGCACACAATCACGGGCAAAGTCAACACAAATACTAACTTTAACTGTAAACACGTGGAAGTCCCATGGATGTCTGGCCAAATAATAAAGGTATAACAGTACTTTTGCATACATTCATTTATGACTATTAATATGTCTTATGTATATTACCAATACTATATACCCACTCCTCCCTAACACAAATACTCAAAGAACCACTCCATTCTCTTCCACTTCACCCGGCTTGCACTCATTTTAAGGTGAGGGAGCAAAACACAGAGCAGGGGTGAGGGGAGGGATACAGATGGGTCCCCACGGCCATTATTCAGGGACAAATGGTTGTGTTATGACAGTGACGAGGACTGATGATGATGATGGCAGTAGTGGTGATAGTGGTGGTGGTGGTGGTGGTGGTGGTAGTGTCTTATTGCTTGCTTGTGTGGACTGGTGATGGCAAGGGGTCCCGCCACTGTGACCTTCCGTTTTCTGATATGGCCTTCTGTATTTAGCAATGCGTTATCTGTCTCTGTTTAGGAAGGTGGCATACCTGGTGTATATTTAATTTTAATGTATGGTTGGCCACAGGTATTCTTACATAGGCTATATAGAAAGAGAGGTATTTATTCTGGAATCTGGATTTCCTGCAATCAATGGTCTACCAAGTGACTCGGTGATTGCAAAACAACATAGCTATATTAATGTTGTACTGCAGTTACGTAGTCTCATATTTTCTGTGTTGTAAACCATCAAATACAATAGTGTGTGTACGAATTGTTGTGGCCAATAGTACTCACCGTCATCCACCCGACATTCTTCTTGCCGAAACAATAACCACCTACCGGAGTGGGTCTGTACAGTTGCAGACACATAAAACTGACACACTTTAGACGAGCCCATTATCAAGCATAGAATAGGACGCGCCTCGGCACACACACACAACGTCTCGTGCTACCCTATGCTCAGTGAGGGGACCCGTTTCAGGTGTGTCTGTTTCACTAGTCCCCAAATGTACATGTATT
Source organism: Petrolisthes cinctipes (assembly GCA_033782935.1). NCBI lineage: Eukaryota > Metazoa > Arthropoda > Malacostraca > Decapoda > Porcellanidae > Petrolisthes > Petrolisthes cinctipes. The sequence goes on from JAWQEG010001152.1 coordinate 23,162, forward strand.
GAGTAAATGTGGTTGTGTCTATAACTTGAGTATCTCGGACGACATCAGTGTAAACAATTTGTATTCATTCACAGTAACCTTTCCATTTTTAGAAGTTCAATTTATTGCGGAAAGGTTACCAGGCTTTATACAAACGAACAACACCCCCAATTATGACCAACTGCAAAAAGTTGTATAAGAAACATTGAATTCCCTGAGACTTTTGGAGGGTTATATATTATTTTGTTGCCAAGGTAGTGGCGATGGATGACCGGCCATACGTCAGTCACTCTGTACAGACACACAGTATGATTTAAAGTTGTGTTACAGGAGTGCATGTTTGTATCATGTCCGATGAGTTTGGGGGGTTGGGTTGGTTCAAGCAATTAACACAGCTGCATCTTTTTCATTCATTCCTTGGGGTAAGTTATGAAAGATTTTTTTTTTTTTTTTTCAGTCTCAAAATGTGCAAATGAAGATATGTAAATGTGGTGCGTGTTAAAGAGTGGACGGCAAAGTGTAGATATTTATAGGGATGTGACAGCGTCCATTTGTGGATGTGCAGGTGATACTGTGTGTGTGTGTGTGTGTGTGTGTGTGTAAACGCGTAGCTGTAGGTGAGCACGCATGCATGTGTGTCCGTGTCTGTCTGTGTTTGCAGTTATTAACGTGTAGCTGCAGGAGAGCATGCAGTGTGTGTGTGTGTGTGTGTATGTGTGTGTGTGTGTGTGAAGCCCGGCACTTAGTAAGAATAGTGATGTAAACAGCCTCCCTTCCCCCTCCCTTACCCTCCCAGCGGACCCCTGGCGGCCCGGAATATTACACAAACAAATGGCTGTGTAAATTCAAGTGTCGGCCTGGGAAAATAGTGGTATATTTTTAGCAGTCCTGGACACTACCCCTCCCCCATACCACCCCATGTAGTGACCCCCTCCCTCGCCCCCTATACTCCAGCAGGTGTGTTGAGCCGCTGGTGTTATTGTGGAGAGGGTATGGTGATGTTATGAGTTGATGGTGTTATTATGGTGATGATTTTGGTGGATATTGTAGTGGTTGTATAATGATTCTCTTGGGATGGTATATGGTGTCTTTGAGGAAGGTATGGTGTTGTTATGAATTGATGGTGATGATTTTATTATTATGATGAGTAGTGTAGCAATGATATTATAATTGAGTTGGGATGGTATAGTGAATTGAGTAGCAGGGTTTTCTTTTACAATAGTCGAGGTGCTGGTAATAATGTTGTAGTGAGGGTGGTGTTATTGCAGTGGGTGTTATGTTATCATCTGGTAATAGTAGTGATAATGTTGGTGGTGGTAGTGTGTTGTGATGGTAGTAGTGGTGGTGTTATTATGGTAGTGGTGGTGTTATTATGGTCGTGTGGTGATGGTGGTGTTATGTTATCATCTGGTAATAGTAGTGATAATTTTGGTGGTGGTAGTGTGTTGTGATGGTAGTAGTGGTGGTGTTATTATGGTCGTGTGGTAATGGAGGTGTTATTGTAGTGGGTGTTATGTTATCATCTGATAATAGTGGTGATAATTTTGGTGGTGGTAGTGTGTTGTGATGGTAGTAGTGGTGGTGTTATTATGGTCGTGTGCAAGGTAATGGAGGAAAAGAAAGACAAATAAAGGGATGGGTATAGATAGAGTGGGAGGGAAAGGGGAAAGCTGAACTGGAGGTAGGAAAATTAGGGACTGAGCAATTTGTTGAAGTTGGAGAGAAAATCGAGAAGGATAATTAATGGAGTGGTGGGAATTTCGGGGTTTACAGGTACGTAGGTAGGTAGGTAGTTAGGTAGGTAGTTAGGTAGGTAGATAGATAGATATGTAGGTAGGTAGATAGATAGATAGGTAGGTAGATAGATAGATATGTAGGTAGGTAGATAGATAGATAGGTAGGTAGATAGATAGATAGGTAGGTAGTAATGGTGGTTGAGGATCTACGAAGAGAGAGAGAGAGAGAGAGAGAGAGAATTAGGGAGCTTGTAAATATTGTACATTAAGAAGTGGTAGGTAGAATATGAACCGTAAACAGGAAGGAGAAAGAGGAGGAGGAGAAAGAGGAGGAGGAGGAAGAGGAAGAGGAGGAGGAGGAAGAGGAGGTGGAGGAGGAGTAGGGATGAAGAATGGGAGGAGGAAACAGTGGAAAGGCGTGAGTAATCTGTAACAGTTAGAGGAGTTAGGGTGGAAAGAGAAGATTGATAAAAGAGGAGGAGGAGGAGGAGAGAAAGAACAAGAGTCGGACGAAAGATGCGAGAAAATGGAAATGTAAAGGGAAAAATATGAAGGAGATGATGAGGTGGAAAAGAGAAGGAGGAAGGAGAGAAGGAGAGGGTGAAAATATATTTGTTTGAATAAGAAGTATGAAAGAATGATAAGAAGTATTAGTAGAGGAAACCTAGGAAAAGTGTGATGGAAGTAAAAGTGTAGAGAGAGAGAGAGAGAGAGAGAGAGAGAGAGAGAGAGAGAGAGAGAGAGAGAGAGAGAGAGAGAGAGAGAGAGAGAGAACAACAACAACTGGAGAAAAAGAGGATGAGACAAAGAAGAAATAGAGAAAATAAGATGAAAGTGGGAAGCATTAGGAAGGAAATAATCAGAAAGGAGGAGAGAGGAAAGAGGATGTATGATTAAGAAAGAAAAAATCGTATAAGGAAGTAGGATTGAGGAAGAGGAAGAGGGAAGAAAGAGAGGAAAAGGAGAGAATGTGTTGAAAGCGAGATGCGTAAGAAAAGGAGGAGAGAAGAGTAAAGAAAGAGGATGAAAGTGATAAATGCAGGAAGCGTAAGGAAGGAGAGGGAGGGAAGGAGGGAGAGTGGGACAGCCCGAAGGAGAGGGAGAGGGAGAGAGAGAGAGGGACAGCTCGAAGGAGAGGGAGAGAGGGAAGGAGGGAGGGAAGGACAGCCCGAAGGAGAGGGAGAGAGGGAAGGAGGGAGGGGAGGACAGCCCGAAGGAGAGGGAGGGAGGGAGGGAGAGAGAGAGGGACAGCCCGAAGGAGAGGGAGGGAGGGAGGGAGAGAGGGACAGCCCGAAGGAGAGTGAGAGAGGGAGGGAGAGAGGGACAGCCCGAAGGAGAGGGAAAGAGGGAGGGAGAGAGGGACAGCCCGAAGGAGAGTGTGAGAGGGAGGGAGGGAGAGAGAGAGGGACAGCTTGAAGGAGAGGGAGGGAGGGAGAGAAGGACAGCCCGAAGGAGAGGGAGGGAGGGAGGGAGAGAGAGAGGGACAGCCCGAAGGAGAAGGAGAGAGAGAGGGAGGGAGAGAGGGACAGCCCGAAGGAGAGGGAGGGAGGGAGGGAGAGAGGGACAGCCCGAAGGAGAGGGAGGGAGGAGGGAAGGAGGGAGAGGGGGACAGCCCGAAGGAGAGGGAGGGAGGGAGAGCCCGAAGGAGAGGGAAGGAGGGAGAGAGGGAAGGACAGCCCGAAGGAGAGGGAGGGAGGGAGGGAGAGAGAGAGGGACAGCCCGAAGGAGAGGGAAAGAGGGAGGGAGAGAGGGACAGCCCGAAGGAGAGGGAGGGAGGGAGAGAGGGACAGCCCGAAGGAGAGGGAAGGAGAGAGGGAGGGACAGGCCGAGTCAGGAGGAGACAAGTTAAATGGAATGGAAAATCTAGTAAATTGTAGAAGAGAAGGAGATCGCAGAAAGGAGGAAGGAAGGAAGGATGTTGAGCAAGGAAAGACAAATAGTAACAAAACATTGGAGAAGGAAGGAAGAAGTGAAAAGGAAAAGGAGAGAGAAGAGAAGACGGGAAGGAAGGAAGGAAGAGAAAGGGGATGTGAGAAAGAAGAGAAACGGGAAGGAAGAAAGAGGTGAAAAGGAAAGGGAGATGGAGGAGAAACGGGAAGGAAGGAAGGAAGGAAGAGAAAGGGAAGAAAGAGGAGAAAAGTGAAGGGAGAGAGAAGAGAAGACGGGAAGGAAGGAAGAAGAAAAAAGGGATATGAGAAAGAAGAGAAACGGGAAGGAAGGAAGGAAGAGGAGAAAAGGAGAGGGAGAGAGAAGAGAAGGCGGGAAGGTAGGAAGGAAGAGAATGGGGATATGAGAAAGAAGAGAAACAGGAAGGAAGGAAGGAAGAAAGAGGAGAAAAGGGAAGGGAGGGAAAAGAGAAAAAAGGGGAAGAAACGCGAGAAAAAAGAAGAAGGGAGAGTGTGGAAAGGTATGGTGATTGAGAAGTTTTAAAAGGAAGAGAGGAAGATGGAACGACACGGAGGAATTTTAAAGGAATGGATAAAAGGTAAGGAAGAAAGGAAAGCCTGCAGAAAGAAGAAAGAAGTAAGGAAGGTAGGAGAGGTTAGAAGAGTGAGCCGGAATGTGCTGATAAAAGAATGAGACGAGGGAAAAGAATATAATATGTGAATGAAAACCACTGGAAAGGCTTTTAAAATCCCTGCGTACTACTCTGCTTCCCCAAATAGAAACGCTGGAATAGAAGAAATTTATTAGTGGCATTCTCTATCTAAACGAGAGGATAAATAAAGCCCATTCGTTCTCACAGATGCTTATTTTATTTTACCAGTGTCTTGTTATAGTATTGGCAGAATAAAAAATATCCAAAATACTTCAGAAGCGTTTAGCCAATTTGGTGAAACCCCTTCCAGAACAGACACATGAGGCTGACAAACATATTACCATTACAAAATTGTGCCCCGCCTTTCACACACAGATAATAAATGACTGGAAAAGCGAGGGTGTAAAGAGGGAAAGTGAAGCATGCAGGAGAAGTGATTGGTGTGGTGGTGGTGGGGGTGGTGGTGATTGGATGGTGGTGTGGTGATGTAGGGGTGGTGTGGTGTGGTGAGGTGATGATTGTAGTGTTGAAGTAGTGGTGATGGAGTGGTAAATGCATGGTGTTGTGTCACTATTATAGTAGTGGTGTTAGAGTGGTGATGGTGATTGCTGTATGGTTGTGTTATGATTATGGTAGGAATGGAGAGAGAGAGAGAGAGAGAGAGAGAGAGAGAGAGAGAGAGAGAGAGAGAGAGAGAGAGAGAGAGATATGATAGAACGAGTAGCCTAAGAGAGGGAATAAAGAGCGATGGTACATGGAGAGAGAGAGATAACAAAGAGAATTGTGAAGTGTAAATAGACTTGAATGGTGGTAGAGAGAGGTGAGAAAGAGGGCTGTGTGATGACTTGACCTGTGAAGACCACCCACGACTCACACAGGGCAGGAACCCCGGGGATGAGAGAAGAAAAAGGAAGGAAGGTCGATTGGTGAGTGAGCTGGGAGGAGGGTACCTACGGGTCTTAGGCGTGGGAGGCTGGTGATTAGGTATGTAGGTGGGTGGGTGGGTGAGTAGTTGGCTGGTGAATGAGTGAGTGGGTGGGTGGGTAGGAAGACTTGGAAGGAAGGTTGGGAGGGTTTGGAAGAAGGTTGGTGAATGAGTGAGTGGGTGGGAGGACTTGGAAGAGGGTGGGTGGGTGAGTGGGTATGGGAGGACTTGGAAGAGAGTGGGTGGGAGGACTTGGAAGAAGGTTGGTGGGTTCGAGGTGAGATGTTAGGTCTGTGGGGAGAGTTGTATGGAAGCTATAGTTAGTGATTTGTTAGTTATGTAGTTACCGAGTTATTTTTTTTTTAGCTATATTGTGGTCAGGAGTCAAATCGTTGGGTGCATGGTAGTCAGAGTATTGTACCGATGACGTCACTATGTTGGAGGGGTTACGACGGTCGCCTATACACACAACCTATTATTCATTCAGGAAGGGGCTTTGTGCGACCTCCACCTCCCTAGAGAAAATGGAAAAGCGAGAGAAAGGAGGAGGAGGAGGAAAGGCGCAGAGAATGTGAGGCGGAGGTGGACAACAGAGAAGAAAGAATGTTCATAAAAATACCCATAAATATAAAAAGACAGAGGAGATGAAGGAAGAGAAGGAGAGAGAGAAAGTTCTGCAGCAAAGTTACCGTAGTTGGAGGAGGAAGAAGTGGAAGGAATGCGTTGCTATACACAAGTTAACGAGAAAAAATAATAAAATGAAACTAAGTACAAAAAAATGGAGAACAATAGGTGACATGTTGAAGGAAAAGGAATTAACGTTATATAAGATAAATGGAGAGAAAGTATAAGAGAAAGTAATCTTCTTGAGTATCTAGCGTGGTCACATAGCAGTTACCAAAGCAGGGCAAACAAGGTCAAAGGTCATGGTCTGGTATTTTTAAGTCTTGAATCAACAGCGGCTGGTGAGGTTTGAAATTTTCTGACTGTCTGAAGGAAAAGAGAGAATTTAAGTTACCAATCAGAATTTTCTTCACTTACGTCATCTACATCAATGTACAGTCACGCCCAATAGTCCTGCAACAACACCTTCAAATGAGACAACCTCGAAGAAGATCATGCAAAACTATGGCTGTTGGTTGGTAATATTGGTTCTCATCTCCATTATTTTCTTATAGTGACTGATTAATTCTCATACATACGTAGATAGTTGGCTTTTCAGTGCGACATGTATTGAATTGTTTAAAGGGTGGGTGTAGTTTTGGTATGTTGGAAGATAATGGTTACCCCAAACTATTTCCAGCAACAGCCCACCATTATTTTTTGTTAATCTGGTCCTGTTTCCTGGCATATACTTTGGAGGACCCAAGACGCTCTAATGTACCAAAAGTATACACTCCCCTTAAGGGTGTTTGTCTGAGTCCTTTGGTGTTTTGGATTAGTTCAACTCTTTTACGACGAAGAATGTGAGTGGTGTGTGATGGTGCATACAGGTACAGACAATATCAACTGTATGTATGTGGGTTAATTGCAATACATTTATATATTATGACCTTTTGACATCAAGAGTGTTTCCCGCCGACAGAAAATAGTCTAGATTTAATCAGGATAAAAATGCAACAGCCGCCAGCCATTGTTTAAAGGTTATATTATAAAGAAATAAATGGTTTCAGTGTGTTGGATTAGTGTTGAGTGCACCCGAAGCCTCAATCATGATATACAAGGGATTATCCTGTCAAGGGGAAATTATATATTATTCTGTGACAAACTGGGAATACGACCTTACGTGAGTGTTGGATATGGTGTACAGTTAGACACATGAATTCGTGATACAGTCCAGGTGAAAGATGCTCAACTCCTCCCAATATCAGGTTTCTTAAGGGACCCCGTGATGTAGTCAGAATATTGGAGGTTAGTGAGTCCTTCATATTTTGCCACGAAACACTACTTACTTGAAGAAGCCTGTTTCGTGGTATAGTCAGGAGGAATCAAAAGTCACCAAGTCACATACAATCATGATCACAGGGTCCTTAACACCCTATATGATAATACCGGGGTCACAAACCAATACTTGTGATGATAATATAAACAACCGACAGACAACAGTCACTGATTACCATAGAGGGATGAGCATCTTTCCCATGGACTGTATCACGAATTCATGTGTTCAACTCTACGTGAAATAACCTTACACAAGTGGGTTAAGTATATGACGTACAGCATAATTATAATATATTACGAGTTACTACGACCTTGCACGACAGGGTTAGTTAGATATGATGTACTGTACACAATGTAATATGATGTACACAAGGTAATATAATGCATTTAAGGTACCGGTAATATGTATACAAGGTGATATAAAATATTTAATATAGGAAAAAAATGTACACAAGGAATATGATGTACCGTACACAAGGTAAAAAAAAACTATGGAGCCTGATGGGTGTGATGGTTCTGTAAATGATGAGTGTGATGGTTCTGTAAATAATGGGCACAACTCATGAGGCCCAGGGAATAAACACGTAGGCTACTTTTTAGAATCATGGCATCGGCTGGGGTGTCAGAATATTTCACACGAGAATTGAACCCATAATAAATTTTATATAAAAAATTATGTGTACATTATATAATAAGTATATTATTGGAAGGCTACTGATTCCTCCAAACTATCCCAGGAAACAAATCACCTCAATGATACTTACGGGGGGATATGTTTTGAGGCATAGTTTGGAGGACTAAATAGCCCTCCAAAAAGTATTAAAACGTGGGTAATACACTTTTGGTACTGTACATTGGAGTACCTTGATTCCTCCAAAGTATGCCAGGACACACGACCATGGCAGATAAACAATTATAATGGTGGCCTATTTTCTGGATTAATTTGGAGAATCGGTTGCTCCAAATTTACCAACACTGTAATATCTCCTTCATTAAAGTATAGTACCCAAAACCAACTGAATTTGAGCGAAACTAGCGATTTACGTCCATTAAACATCCGTGTGTGTGTGTGTGTGTGTGTGTGTGTGTGTGTGTGAGAAAGTATATCTTAGTGTGTATATGTCTGTGTGTGTGTGTGTATATATGTCTGTCTGTGTGTGTGTGTGTGTGTACAGTATGTGTGTGTCTGTACCAGTCAACATTTTTCTCTTGT
>JAWQEG010001153.1:15000-22500 GCA_033782935.1 Petrolisthes cinctipes
CAAGCTAACCTATCTCTGGCCAGCTCTTTACTAACTCCTCTTTCTCTCAGCCTTCCAAGCTAACCTATCTCTGGCCAGCTCTTTACTAACTCCTCTTTCTCTCAGCCTTCCAAGCTAACCTATCTCTGGCCAGCTCTTTACTAACTCCTCTTTCTCTCAGCCTTCCAAGCTAACCTATCTCTGGCCAGCTCTTTACTAACTCCTCTTTCTCTCAGCCTTCCAAGCTAACCTATCTCTGGCCAGCTCTTTACTAACTCCTCTTTCTCTCAGCCTTCCAAGCTAACCTATCTCTGGCCAGCTCTTTACTAACTCCTCTTTCTCTCAGCCTTCCAAGCTAACCTATCTCTGGCCAGCTCTTTACTAACTCCTCTTTCTCTCAAATCTAACCGTATCACTACCCCCCGTGTTTTCTTTGGCCTTCCTCTACCTACTGAACCTGCTACATCAATTGCTCTACATCTACTAACCCAACCATTCTCGTCCATTCTCTCAATGTGACCAAACCACCGTAGTCTCCTATTCTGAACACATCTCCCAATACTGTCCAGATTTAATTAAAATAATGTTATAAATATAAATTAAAATGAAATAAAGAGATTGCAATGTATAGAAAATGGTGTGTATAGAAAGATACTTGGAGGTTACAAGAGTACAGGATGTGCCGCCTTCAGAGGGGAAATTGGAGCTTCTAGTATGAAATCATCAAGAATTTTTAAAGCAAAGCTACTTACTGTACACAAAATTAATTATCAATGGGCAGAAAGAGATATTAACAACAATATTAGAGGTCCTGGAGTGGCGGCGTCTACGTCGTGGGACCACCCCTCAAGGCTGCAAGAAGCTATGGGGGCCAAACCACCACAAAATCCCCCCGCCCCCATCAGGGAGGCGCGAGCTCCTGGGAACGGCTTTGGTCACCCAGGCAATTACCACGAGGCTGTTCGGCCAGACAGCTTGAGGAACTTCAACAACAACAATATTAGAAGATATTATAAGATGCAATAAAAGAGCTGAATGGAAAAGAATAATAAAAATGATTAATGTAGTTGGCATCAGATATGGAGAACTGAGAGAGAGAACAGATCAGATCAGATGTTGGGCGGGGAGATAGCCTTTTCATCGGCCTCCCCTTTGAGTTTTAATAATTTTGTGGTTGAGTTTTGTTTTTCTTTAAGTGGTTGCTTTTCTTATTCTCTCTCTCTCTCTCTCTCTCTCTCTCTCTCTCTCTCTCTCTCTCTCTCTCCAAAAATTGTATATAATGATTTTCACTTCTTCCTTATCTATATTTTCAGCAAAGAGTAAATCTCCCAGCCAGAAAAAAGCAAAAGTTGAAACGTGGGACTCTACAGAATGGAAGAAGGATATGGAAAGTAAGACAAGCCTAGACATATATATATAGACAAAGGAAATTAGAGAAGATGATGTATGTATATGATAATAGGTTTACTTCAGTATTCAGGGCAAGAACTAAGGGTCGATTCCACAGTGGTATTGGTTTGTTAGTTTCCCAACCAACCACACTTGTAAGGTTTCATTATTTTAGGGTTGATTCCACAGTGGTATTGGTTTGTTAGTTTCCTAACCAACCACACTTGTAAGGCTTCATTATTTTAGGGTTGATTCCACAGTGGTATTGGTTTGTTAGCTTCCCAACCAACCACACTTGTAAGGCTTCATTATTTTAGGGTTGATTCCACAGTGGTATTGGTTTGTTAGTTTCCCAACCAACCACACTTGTAAGGCTTCATTATTTTAGGGTTGATTCCACAGTGGTATTGGTTTGTTAGCTTCCCAACCAACCACACTTGTAAGGCTTCATTATTTCCCAAAAGCTGAGTATCCACATTCACAAAATCTACCCAACAGTTAGATAATGATGATCACTGTATAGTTTACTTAACAAATTAATTAAATAATTCACCCATAAGTCATTTATAAGGCTAACATTCTTTCGTTTGCGTGCTTACAAACCAATACTGTAACACCCCTATTTTATATGTATTGTTATTTAGGATATTTACGGGTATTATATATTTATATGTATTAGAATAGGTTTTTAGTGTAAGATTGTAGGGAGTAGCCAGGCTATACAATATCTATACAATAGAGCGCTCGCCTGTGGTGACACTCCTCCCCTATCTAATAACACAGGGTCGATCACTCTATGTGTATAGATCTGTGGTACGGCGGCCATCATGGTTAGTGTTGCCAGATCTATTTGACATCATTTCCCTAACACTACCTTTACAATTTCACTTTTTTACCTTCATAATTCTCTGTTTACTCTTGATCACTGACGATCTTTTTGGTATTTTTTGGTCTGGTAGAACTTTCCCTGTTTATTCATGAACAATATTTATATAATGTCCCTATTATGTGGACTTCAATATTCCCTAAAACAGACGAATTTCCCAGCATCTGGCAACACTGATGATGATAAACAATACAAGTCAATGTAGAGACTGTGTATAATATTAACATTATTAATAGAAATATATCCTTACATGAAATATAAAAATATGATGTTGACATTATAATAATTCACTCACAGTTATATATAGAGAGATATATTATATTTATTATATATATAGTTTTATGATAACATTATAACAAGAAGGAGCTCATTTGACATTCACAAATATTGACCATAATAATAATAAAGCAGCAGGTTCAGCATCAACAATTTACCATCACTTGTAACTTTATATTTCAACACTTAAATGACCTTCTATACATACAAAGAGGTAGGAGGATAGTTTGGGGCCATAATTAAAGAAAAAATAGGTAAATATTGAAAGAATTACCGTTATTGAGTACGGTTTTTCTACCTTCATTACCTACTAATTTAGACCATTCTAAGACTATTTTCTACCTTCATTACCCACTTATTTAGACCATTCTAAGACTATTTTCTACCTTCATTACCCACTTATTTAGACCATTCTAAGACTATTTGGTAAATTTACAGAAGAACTGGGTTCACTATATTGTGTATTTTAGTATCATTACCCACTATTTTGGACCATTCTAAAACACTTTTATTCTATGGTGTTTCTTTCGGAGATGCCCCGTTTTCGAGATATGCCCCGTTTTACAAACATAATTTGGAAATTAGTCTGACCTCACCTGACCTGACCTAACCTAACCTAGACAACATCAGACTACCGGGACCTAACCTGGGCAAACTACCGGGACCTAACCTGGGCAAACTACCGGGATATAACCGGTGTAAACTATCATAAAGTGACTGGGGCAAATTCCCAGGACCTAGCCGGATGTGGTAACACTGCGCGATCCTAGCCAAAAACCCAGTTATTCTGTAATAATACCGACTATTTTCTACCTTCATTACCCACTTATTTAGACCATTCTAAGACTATTTTCTACCTTCATTACCCACTTATTTAGACCATTCTAAGACTATGTTCTACCTTCATTACCCACTTATTTAGACCATTCTAAGACTTCGGTAAATATTGAAAGAATTACCGTTATTGAGTACGGTATTTCTACCTTCATTACCCACCAATTTAGACCATTCTAAGACTATTTTCTTCTATGGCATTTCCTCCGCAAATGCCCCATTTCATAGATAGGGCATATTCAAATGGGGTATTTTGAAATTAGCCTGACCTTACCTGACCTGACTTAACATAACCTAGACCGCATCAGACTACAGGGACCTAACCTGGGCAAACTACCAGGACCTAACCTGGGCAAACTATCATGACCTAACCTGGGCAAACTACCGGGACCTAACCTGGGCAAACTACCGGGACCTAACCTGGGCAAACTACCGGGACCTAACCTGGGCAAACTACCAGGACCTAAACTGGGCAAACTACTGGGAACTAACCTGGGCAAACTACCAGGACCTAATCTGGGCAAACTACCAGGACCTAACCTGGGCAAACTACCGGGACCTAACATGGGCAGACTACCGGGAAATGACCGTGGTAAAGTACGCGAAATGACCGGGGCAAAATACTGGGACCTAGCCGGATCTGGCAACACTGCTACAAAACTGTTATTCTTTCAATAAACACCCAATACTTTAGGGAAGGGTTTTGGCACCCCTTCGGACCCAGTCACTAGCTTTCAGTTCTTCAACTGTCCCTATTTTCTTTCTATTTCCTTCTTGGTTGCTGTAAAAATATAGTTATATTTCTTTCAGATAACACCAGTAATAGTGTGACAATCCTGACACCAGAATATTACAGTAAATGTTTGAATCTTCAAATGATGTAAGACTGGTATTGTTATTGTTTCAGATTCATATGAAGTAACACTGTGGTTGGCAGCCCTGACACCAATAACTGTGGTTGGCAGCCCTGACAACAGTAATAACCAAGTGGTCATATTGGTGGCAGAATAAAGCTGTGTTAGTGATGGAGGTGGAAGGAAGTGACACCATCAATGTTGTCAGAGAAGAGAAGTGTAACAAGTTGGTCTGTCAACAATGTGGTCAAAAGTTTAGTAGGAAATGCCATCTCACTCACCATTTGTTGACTCATACTGGAAAGAAAATGTTTATGTGTGATGAGTGTGGTAAAAAGTTTAGTTGTAAATCTGACCTTAAGAAACACAGCATTGTTCACACAGGAGAGAGGAACTTTGAATGTAAAGAATGTGGTAAAAAGTTTGTGAGAAAAAGTGATCTAAAGAAGCACATACTTATACACACAGGAGTGAAGAACTTTAAATGTAAAGAATGTGGTAAAAAGTTTGTGACAAAGGGTAAACTAAAGCGACACATACTTATACACACAGGAGAGAGGAACTTTGAATGTGAAGAATGTGGTAAAAAGTTTGTGACAACGAATAATTTAAAGCAACACATACTTATACACACAGGAGTGAAGAACTTTGAATGTGAAGAATGTGGTAAAAAGTTTGTGAGAAATGGTGATATAAAGCAACACATGCTTATACACACAGGAGTGAAGGACTTTGAATGTGAAGAATGTGGTAAAAAGTTTGTGACAATGAGTAATCTAAATAAGCACATACTTATACACACAGGAGTGAAGAACTTTGAATGTAAAGAATGTGGTAAAAAGTTTGTGACAAAGAGTAATCTAAAGAAGCACATACTTATACACACAGGAGTGAAGGACTTTGAATGTGAAGAATGTGGTAAAAAGTTTGGTGTGAAATCTCACCTTAATGTACATATAAAAGTTCATACAAGGATATAGGATTTTAAATGTAATGAATGTGGTAAAAAGTTTCCTGACAAATCCCAACTCACGTTACACAAAACTGTTCACACATGAAATAAAACATTGAATGTAAGCGGTGGCAAACAATGATTGCTCCCCTCCCCCCTAAGCATGATAGGAAAAAACTGAAAATATCAAGAGGTAGCACATTATATTGTAGGTGTATGGTGACAAGGTGAGTATTCAGTGTTGCTTCCATTGGCGTCATGAACAGCTTCAAGACGACCAGGGTAGGAAGACAAAAGTGACTCAAAAAGCTCCGTGTTGAACTCCATTACCCGAAGCACACCATTGATGTGCTCCTCCATCTTGGTACGACTAAATGGAGTTGATAGAGGTTCACACAACATCCTTTTTTTCAACCTCGTCCTTCAAGATAGATCCAACATTTTCACAGATGAGGAGAATTACTGGGCCACTCGTCATTACCAAGGACTATAAGGGGTACAGTTATGTTTGCATCCATAGCAAGACCCGACGATATAGGTAAAGAAAAAAACTTGTTCTGACCCTACATGCTCTCTCTCTCTCTCTCACACACACAGATGAGGAGAATTACTGGGCCACTCGTCATTACCAAAGAAGTCAATGTTGTTGTCCTTCAGAAGGTTCTGGCTGGGTTCAAAGCACTTTCACATATGGTGCTTGGTTGTGCAGAAAGGTAACCTGAGTGACATCCACAACATTTTGAGAGTCTTGAAGAAAGGGAATGACAAGCTTTGTCAAGATCTTCTCCCCAAAATAATCTCCATCCCAACTTTACCCCCGAGGCTTTATCACCCACATCATCCACCATACAGTGAAGTCCTTGGACCCTCTTGGCCTCGTCTTGTCATTACTATCACTTACATTTTCTAATGCCACAGTAGAAAGAATATTTTCACAGATGAATGTTGTTCACTCTAAACTGAGAAATCGTCTCAGTGTTAGGTCAGTAGAGGCATTAATTGTTAAAAATAAAGTATGGATTGGTTCATTATTTTCAATCCTGTGTAAACTTTGAGCCTTCTGATGATATGATCAGAAGTTTCAATTCTAAAGGTTCTGAAGAGGAGGAGGAGAATAATATTATTGCTCTTGATGTACTACAATAAGAATCTGTGGCTGTAGGTATGTATACTGTATATCTAATTGTCATTATTAACATTGTTTAGCTAAGTTCTCATAGGCCTAGTTAGTCTTTACGGAAAATAAAACTGGCATTTTTAAGTTTACCTTCAGCAAAGTTCAGTTATATGGTTGTCAAATATTAAGTAATTGTTTTTCTTTAGTGAGGAGAAATGTATCAATACAATATTCATGTACATTAAAAAAAACAATAAAATTTGTCTTTATTTGTTTTGTGGGATCTTCATTTCAATCTGTGGGAAAAAAATCCTTAATATGTGGGAAATTGGTACTACAAAATTGGCAACACTGGTTGTGACTCTGATCTGGCAACAACAATAATAAAGTGAGTTTTTGTAGTTTTTTATGTTGTATGTGTCGCGAGAATGACTGAAAAAGATTGAAGAACCCTGCTTTAAACTGTTGGTGATTCGATACCGTTCACAGTGTATGCTTCATTCATTCCCCCTGACACACGTCTCTCTACCTGATCATTCGTTACCCTCCTATATAGCTCCGCCCACATTTCTCTCCTCCTCTCCCACTAACATCCCCCCTCCCTCCACCTGCAACTGTTACCAGATCCGACCAAGCCTAAAGGAAGTCGCTGATGGATGGGGTGTGGACCATTGATCTGTCCGGAGCTGTACAGTCGGCGGCAGAAGTCCTGTCGCCTTACCTGCTTAACCGAGACAGGCAGTGTTCATGGACTCGAGAAATAAGCACGTTTTCTACACCTAATAATCTCGAGTCTATGAACATCGCGTGCCTCGGTGAAGCAAGTGAAGCGACAGGACTTTTGCCGCCGACTGTACATACTGTATATATCTCCTGGGAGGTAATTAACAAGGCAGGGGAGTATTTAAACTTCTGTCAAGTGTTCCCACTGTTCATTTTCTATCTTGACTCTGACACGATGGCAGCTCAGCAATACGTGGAGTATAATGTAATGGAACTATTGTACTTAGGATGTAAAATTACATGAATCATATGAACGAGAGAGATTCATAAAGTAAAGAAATTAGAGTATACTGAGGAGAAAGTGAAAATATAGATTACAGGAAAAAAGGAATGATTGACGAAGAGGGAGGGAGAGAGGGAGGCGGGGAAGGGGGAGGAAGAGAGGGAGGCGTGGAAGCAAGACACGGGGTTACCAGTTGGTGTCTGGATG
>JAWQEG010001153.1:27500-70000 GCA_033782935.1 Petrolisthes cinctipes
CTTTGGTATTAAATATTATTCATGTTCAAACATTAAGGGGGTGCGGGGGTAGGGGACAGGCTTGGGGGGGTGCAGGAATAGGGGACAGGCTTGGGGGGAGTGGATCGGGGGGTGCGGGAGTAGAGGGACAGGCTTGGGGGGGGGGATTGGGGGGTGCGGTAGTAGGGGGACAGGCTTGGGGGGGGTGCGGGAATAGGGGGACAGGCTTGGGGGGGGGGATTGGGGGGGTGCGGGGGTAGGGGACAGGCTTGGGGGGGGTAGAAAGCCTGTCCCCTATTCCCGCACCCCCCAAAACCTCCTGCACCCCCCTAAACCCCCCCAAGCCTGTCTCCCTATTCCCGCACCCCCCCAGTCCCCCCCCAAGCCTGTCCCCTACTCCCGCACCCCCCAAACCTGACCCTACTCCCGCACCCCCCAACCCTTTCCCCCCCCCCAAGCCTGTCCCCCCACTCCCGCACCCCCTTAATTAATCCTTGAACATTATTTTTATCATTGTTATAATTTGGTCAGTTTTTTGAGACACGAAAATTGACATAACTTTTGAACAGAAGGTCATAGAGACAAAATGAAAAAAATCTATCTAGCCCAATTTACCAACTGTACTTCCATTCCAAATTTCATCCAAATCCATATAGATCTTCATGGTCAAAAATCGGTTCAAAAAAATTTCCAAAAAAGAGGCCATAACTCAAAAACGGTGCATCGTAGAGGAAAATGGACAAAATTTAGCCCCCCTTCTGGCAACCCCCACCCATATGACCTATTCTTGCACACCCATAGGTCAAATGTGGGATTCGACAACATTTTTGACCTATTCCCAAAACCCACATTTTTGGATGTGGTGTGTGGATGGAACGTGGTGAAAAAGATGAATTAATTAAGTCTACGGAAATTACATGATGTTATTCCAAAGAGAGAGAGAGAGAGAGAGAGAGAGAGGAGAGAGGGAAAATGAAAGAGAGAGGGGAGAGGGAAGGAGGGAGAAATGAGGGGAACTGTACAATGAGGGTTTTCTGTACACAGTTTCATTACACACACTACATTACACACCCAATATACAAGTGTACTGTACAATGAGGGTTTTCTGTACACAGTTTCATTACACACATTACATTACACACCCAATATACAAGTGTACTGTACAATGAGGGTTTTCTGTACACAGTTTCATTACACACATTACATTACACACCCAATATACAAGTGTAAAATGAGAGTTAACTGTAATAATAGTAACGTCATTGGACTTTAAAAAAAACTTTGACTCAATTGACCAGAGGAAACTTGATAAAGGCACTCATGAATAACAGAAAATAAATATAAATAAATTAAAATTACAGTAGCACAGATATATATAATAACGACAGAACGCATTTACATTTGAAGAACGAAGAACAGACAACTATTAACATAACAAATGGAGTACGTAAGGATGTAATGGTTCAACACTATTTTAATTTACTTATGACATATTTAATTATACAGAAAACTATAAGATGAACAAATTGTATTCAGAAATGATAACTTCAAAATACTTATACTTTACTATACTTAAGAAGAAGCAAGATACATTGTTGATTCCACAGTGGTTGGTATTGGTTTGTAAGCACGCAAACGAAAGGATCTTAGCCGTGTAAATGACTTATGGGTGAACTATTTAATGAATTTGGTGAGTAATCTATACAGTGATTATTATTATTATTATTATTATTACTGGTGTTATTATTATTATCATCATTATTATCATTATTATTATCATCATTATTATTATCATTATCATTATTATTATTATTATCAATACTATTATTATTATTACTGGTATTATTTTTATCATTATCATTATTATTATTACTGGTATTATTATTATTATTATTATTATTATTTAACTGTTGGATAGATTTTGTGAATGTGGATACTCAGCTTTTGGAAAATAATGAAGCCTTACAAGTGTGGTTGGTTGGGAAGCTAACAAACCAATACCACTGTGGAATCGACCCATAGAACCAATGGATGAGTCGGTAATCACTCAGGAAAGAATAGAAAAATGCCTTAGAAAAATGAAAAATAAAAAAGCTGCAGGGCCAGATGGAATAAAGCCTGAGATAATTATATAAAGCATTATTGAAAAGTAAGAAATTCATGAAAGTACTAACAGAATGTTTGAAAAATTAAATGAAAGTCGTGACGTGTGTGTATGTGAGTAGCAGTTGACCTGGGCCATGGTAACGGGTTTGATGAAGCCTATGTCCAGCGTCGAAAGATTCATTACACACACTACATTACACACCCAATATACAAGTGTACTGTACAATGAGGGTTTTCTGTACACAGTTACATTACACACCCAATATACAAGTGTACTGTACAATGAGGGTTTTCTGTACACAGTTTCATTACACACCCAATATATAAGTGTACTGTACAATGAGGGTTTTCTGTACACAGTTTCATAATTAAAATGATTGAGAAAAATAAAAATCCCACTGCAAAGGATCTGAGGCCTATTGCAAAAACCAATGTTTCCTACAAGATATTTATGATGTTGGTCAAGGATGAAATAGAAAAAAAAAATTGAAAAGAAATGAAGAAAAAAACAAAAACTCCAGGAGGATTTACTGAAGGTTCAAGAATCGAGGTTTTTTTATATATATATATTATTACAGTACTGTGTAGAATAGATAAAAGTTTTAAAAAGAAGAGGAAGCCATTAATAGTAATAGTAATAGTAATAGTAATAGTAATAGCAGTAATAGCAATAGTAATAGTAATAGTAATAGTAATAGTAATAGTAATAGTAATAGTAATAGCAATAGTAATAGTAATAGTAATAGTAATAGTAATAGTAATAGCAATAGTAATAGTAATAGTAATAGTAATAGCAATAGTAATAGTAATAGTAATAGTAATAGCAATAGTAATAGTAATAGTAATAGCAATAGTAATAGTAATAGTAATAGTAATAGTAATAGCAATAGTAATAGTAATAGTAATAGTAATAGTAATAGTAATAGCAATAGTAATAGTAATAGCAATAGTAATAGTAATAGTAATAGCAATAGTAATAGTAATAGCAATAGTAATAGTAATAGTAATAGCAATAGTAATAGTAATAGCAATAGTAATAGTAATAGCAGTAATAGCAATAGTAATAGTAATAACAATAGTAATAGTAATAGTAATAGCAGTAATAGCAATAGTAATAGTAATAGTAATAGCAATAGTAATAGCAATAGTAATAGTAATAGTAATAGTAATAGCAATAGTAATAGTAATAGTAATAGTAATAGTAATAGTAATAGCAATAGTAATAGTAATAGTAATAGTAATAGTAATAGCAATAGTAATAGTAATAGTAATAGTAATAGTAATAGTAATAGTAATAGTAGTAATAACAGACTTTAGAAAATCCTTTGACTCGGTTAAAAGAACATCCTTAAGGGGGAAGTTAGTTTTGTGTTGGTAAATCTGGAGCAACTGACTGAATCCTCCAAACTATTCCAAGTAACAAAGAGAGAGAGAGAGAGAGAGAGAGAGAGAGAGAGAGCAACTGAATCCTCCAAACTATTCCAAGCAACAAAGAGAGAGAGAGAGAGAGAGAGAGAGAGAGAGAGAGAGAGAGAGAGAGAGAGAGCAACTGAATCCTCCAAACTATTCCAAGCAACAACAGAACACCATTATTTTTGCTTTTCTGGTCCTGTTGTTTCCTGGCATACTTTGGAGGAATCAAGGCACTCCAATGTAACAAAAGATAGATAGATAGATAGATAGATAGATAGATAGATAGATAGAGAGAGAGAGAGAGAGAGAGCAACTGAATCCTCCAATTTCCTGGCATACTTTGGAGGAATCATGGCACTGCAATGTTACAAAAAAGAATTACCACCTTAATAGAAGTAATGAAAGAGTTTAAAATACATCCTCAAATAATACAATAGAAGCAGTAGTCAATATATACAGTGGAAATACAACAATAATAGATCTGGGAGGAGGACTAGAGCAATCATCATCATCATCATTCATCATCATATTGGGTTTAAAGTCCGTCTTACATGGTGGCATGCGTTGGACGGTTTTTAGAAATAGCCTTCCAAGCTAACCTATCTCTGGCCAGCTCTTTACTAACTCCTCTTTCTCTCAGCCTTCCAAGCTAACCTATCTCTGGCCAGCTCTTTACTAACTCCTCTTTCTCTCAGCCTTCCAAGCTAACCTATCTCTGGCCAGCTCTTTACTAACTAACTCTTTCTCTCAGCCTTCCAAGCTAACCTATCTCTGGCCAGCTCTTTACTAACTCCTCTTTCTCTCAGCCTTCCAAGCTAACCTATCTCTGGCCAGCTCTTTACTAACTCCTCTTTCTCTCAGCCTTCCAAGCTAACCTATCTCTGGCCAGCTCTTTACTAACTCCTCTTTCTCTCAGCCTTCCAAGCTAACCTATCTCTGGCCAGCTCTTTACTAACTCCTCTTTCTCTCAGCCTTCCAAGCTAACCTATCTCTGGCCAGCTCTTTACTAACTCCTCTTTCTCTCAGCCTTCCAAGCTAACCTATCTCTGGCCAGCTCTTTACTAACTCCTCTTTCTCTCAGCCTTCCAAACTAACCTATCTCTGGCCAGCTCTTTACTAACTCCTCTTTCTCTCAGCCTTCCAAGCTAACCTATCTCTGGCCAGCTCTTTACTAACTCCTCTTTCTCTCAGCCTTCCAAGCTAACCTATCTCTGGCCAGCTCTTTACTAACTCATCTTTCTCTCAGCCTTCCAAGCTAACCTATCTCTGGCCAGCTCTTTACTAACTCCTCTTTCTCTCAGCCTTCCAAGCTAACCTATCTCTGGCCAGCTCTTTACTAACTCCTCTTTCTCTCAGCCTTCCAAGCTAACCTATCTCTGGCCAGCTCTTTACTAACTCCTCTTTCTCTCAGCCTTCCAAGCTAACCTATCTCTGGCCAGCTCTTTACTAACTCCTCTTTCTCTCAGCCTTCCAAGCTAACCTATCTCTGGCCAGCTCTTTACTAACTCCTCTTTCTCTCAGCCTTCCAAGCTAACCTATCTCTGGCCAGCTCTTTACTAACTAACTCTTTCTCTCAGCCTTCCAAGCTAACCTATCTCTGGCCAGCTCTTTACTAACTCCTCTTTCTCTCAGCCTTCCAAGCTAACCTATCTCTGGCCAGCTCTTTACTAACTAACTCTTTCTCTCAGCCTTCCAAGCTAACCTATCTCTGGCCAGCTCTTTACTAACTCCTCTTTCTCTCAGCCTTCCAAGCTAACCTATCTCTGGCCAGCTCTTTACTAACTAACTCTTTCTCTCAGCCTTCCAAGCTAACCTATCTCTGGCCAGCTCTTTACTAACTCCTCTTTCTCTCAGCCTTCCAAGCTAACCTATCTCTGGCCAGCTCTTTACTAACTCCTCTTTCTCTCAGCCTTCCAAGCTAACCTATCTCTGGCCAGCTCTTTACTAACTCCTCTTTCTCTCAGCCTTCCAAGCTAACCTATCTCTGGCCAGCTCTTTACTAACTCCTCTTTCTCTCAGCCTTCCAAGCTAACCTATCTCTGGCCAGCTCTTTACTAACTCCTCTTTCTCTCAGCCTTCCAAGCTAACCTATCTCTGGCCAGCTCTTTACTAACTCCTCTTTCTCTCAGCCTTCCAAGCTAACCTATCTCTGGCCAGCTCTTTACTAACTCCTCTTTCTCTCAGCCTTCCAAGCTAACCTATCTCTGGCCAGCTCTTTACTAACTCCTCTTTCTCTCAGCCTTCCAAGCTAACCTATCTCTGGCCAGCTCTTTACTAACTTCTCTTTCTCTCAGCCTTCCAAGCTAACCTATCTCTGGCCAGCTCTTTACTAACTCCTCTTTCTCTCAGCCTTCCAAGCTAACCTATCTCTGGCCAGCTCTTTACTAACTCCTCTTTCTCTCAAATCTAACCGTATCACTTCCCCCCATGTTTTCTTTGGCCTTCCTCTACCTACTGAACCTGCTACATCAATTGCTCTACATCTACTAACCCAACCATTCTCGTCCATTCTCTCAATGTGACCAAACCACCGTAGTCTCCTATTCTGAACACATCTCCCAATACTGTCCAGATTTAATTAAAATAATATTATAAATATAAATTAAAATGAAATAAAGAGATTGCAATGTATAGAAAATGGTGTGTATAGAAATATACTTGGAGGTTACAAGAGTACAGCATGTGCCGCCTTCAGAGGGGAAATTGGAGCTTCTAGTATGAAATCATCAAGAATTTTTAAAGCAAAGCTACTTACTGTACACAAAATAAATTATCAATGGGCAGAAAGAGATATTAACAACAATATTAGAGGTCCTGGAGTGGCGGCGTCTACGTCGTGGGACCACCCCTCAAGGCTGCAAGAAGCTATGGGGGCCAAACCACCACAAAATCCCCCCGCCCCCATCAGGGAGGCGCGAGCTCCTGGGAACGGCTTTGGTCACCCAGGCAATTACCACGGGGCTGTTCGGCCAGACAGCTTGAGGAACTTCAACAACAACAATATTAGAAGATATTATAAGATGCAATAAAAGAGCTGAATGGAAAAGAATAATAAAAATGATGAATGTAGTTGGCATCAGATATGGAGAACTGAGAGAGAGAACAGATCAGATCAGATGTTGGGCGGGGAGATAGCCTTTTCATCGGCCTCCCCTTTGAGTTTTAATAATTTTGTGGTTGAGTTTTGTTTTTCTTTAAGTGGTTGCTTTTCTTATTCTCTCTCTCTCTCTCTCTCTCTCTCTCTCTCTCTCTCTCTCTCTCTCTCTCCAAAAATTGTATATAATGATTTTCACTTCTTCCTTATCTATATTTTCAGCAAAGAGTAAATCTCCCAGCCAGAAAAAAGCAAAAGTTGAAACGTGGGACTCTACAGAATGGAAGAAGGATATGGAAAGTAAGACAAGCCTAGACATATATATATAGACAATGAAAATTAGAGAAGATGATGTATGTATATGATAATAGGTTTTCTTCAGTATTCAGGGCAAGAACTAAGGGTCGATTCTACAGTGGTATTGGTTTGTTAGCTTCCCAACCAACCACACTTGTAAGGCTTCATTATTTTAGGGTTGATTCCACAGTGGTATTGGTTTGTTAGTTTCCCAACCAACCACACTTGTAAGGCTTCATTATTTTAGGGTTGATTCCACAGTGGTATTGGTTTGTTAGCTTCCCAACCAACCACACTTGTAAGGCTTCATTATTTTAGGGTTGATTCCACAGTGGTATTGGTTTGTTAGCTTCCCAACCAACCACACTTGTAAGGCTTCATTATTTTAGGGTTGATTCCACAGTGGTATTTGTTTGTTAGCTTCCCAACCAACCACACTTGTAAGGCTTCATTATTTTAGGGTTGATTCCACAGTGGTTTTGGGTTGTTAGTTTCCCAACCAACCACACTTGTAAGGCTTCATTATTTTAGGGTTGATTCCACAGTGGTATTGGTTTGTTAGTTTCCCAACCAACCACACTTGTAAGGCTTCATTACTTCCCAAAAGCTGCGTATCCACATTCACAAAATCTATCCAACAGTTAGATAATGATGATCACTGTATAGTTTACTTAACAAATTAATTAAATAATTCACCCATAAGTCATTTATAAGGCTAACATTCTTTCGTTTGCGTGCTTACAAACCAATACTGTAACACCCCTATTTTATATGTATTGTTATTTAGGATATTTACGGGTATTATATATTTATATGTGTTAGAATAGGTTTTTAGTGTAAGATTGTAGGGAGTAGCCAGGCTATACAATATCTATACAATAGAGTGCTCGCCTGTGGTGACACTCCTCCCCTATCTAATAACACAGGGTCGATCACTCTATGTGTATAGATCTGTGGTACGGCGGCCATCATGGTTAGTGTTGCCAGATCTATTTGACATCATTTCCCTAACACTACCTTTACAATTTCACTTTTTTACCTTCATAATTCTCTGTTTACTCTTGATCACTGACGATCTTTTTGGTATTTTTTGGTCTGGTAGAACTTTCCCTGTTTATTCATGAACAATATTTATATAATGTCCCTATTATGTGGACTTCAATATTCCCTAAAACAGACGAATTTCCCAGCATCTGGCAACACTGATGATGATAAACAATACAAGTCAATGTAGAGACTGTGTATAATATTAACATTATTAATAGAAATATATCCTTACATGAAATATAAAAATATGATGTTGACATTATAATAATTCACTCACAGTTATATATAGAGAGATATATTATATTTATTATATATATAGTTTTATGATAACATTATAACAAGAAGGAGCTCATTTGACATTCACAAATATTGACCATAATAATAATAAAGCAGCAGGTTCAGCATCAACAATTTACCATCACTTGTAACTTTATATTTCAACACTTAAATGACCTTCTATACATACAAAGAGGTAGGAGGATAGTTTGGGGCCATAATTAAAGGAAAAATAGGTAAATATTGAAAGAATTACCGTTATTGAGTACGGTTTTTCTACCTTCATTACTTACTAATTTAGACCATTCTAAGACTATTTTCTACCTTCATTACCCACTTATTTAGACCATTCTAAGACTATTTTCTACCTTCATTACCCACTTATTTAGACCATTCTAAGACCGGTAAATATTGAAAGAATTACCGTTATTGAGTACGGTATTTCTACCTTCATTACCCACCAATTTAGACCATTCTAAGACTATTTTCTTCTATGGTATTTTCTCCGCAAATGCCCCATTTCCAAGATAGGGCATACGCAAATGGGGCATTTTGAAATTAGTCTGACCTTACCTGACCTGACCTAACCTAACCTAGACCGCATCAGACTACCGGGACCTAACCTGGGCAGACTAACGGAACCTAACCTGGGCAAACTACCGGGAAATAATCGTGATAAAGTACAATAAATGACTTGGGCAAAATACTGGGACTCAGCCGGATCTGGCAACACTGCTGCAAAACGGTAATTCTTTCAATAAATACCCTATTTTCTTCTATGGCATTTCCTCCGCAAATGCCCCATTTCATAGATAGGGCATATTCAAATGGGGCATTTTGAAATTAGCCTGACCTTACCTGACCTGACTTAACCTAACCTAGACCGCATCAGACTACAGGGACCTAACCTGGGCAAACTACCAGGACCTAAACTGGGCAAACTACTGGGACCTAACCTGGGCAAACTACCAGGACCTAATCTGGGCAAACTACCAGGACCTAACCTGGGCAAACTACCGGGACCTAACATGGGCAAACTACCGGGAAATGACCGGGGCAAAATACTGAGACCTAGCCGGATCTGGCAACACTGCTACAAAACTGTTATTCTTTCAATAAACACCCAATACTTTAGGGAAGGGTTTTGGCACCCCTTCGGACCCAGTCACTAGCTTTCAGTTCTTCAACTGTCCCTCTTTTCTTTCTATTTCCTTCCTGGTTGCTGTAAAAATATAGTTATATTTCTTTCAGATAACACCAGTAATAGTGTGACAATCCTGACACCAGAATATTACAGTAAATGTTTGAATCTTCAAATGATGTAAGACTGGTATTGTTATTGTTTCAGATTCATATGAAGTAACACTGTGGTTGGCAGCCCTGACACCAATAACAGTGTGGTTGGCAGCCCTGACAACAGTAATAACCAAGTGGTCATATTGGTGGCAGAATAAAGCTGTGTTAGTGATGGAGGTGGAAGGAAGTGACACCATCAATGTTGTCAGAGAAGAGAAGTGTAACAAGTTGGTCTGTCAACAATGTGGTCAAAAGTTTAGTAGGAAATGCCATCTCACTCACCATTTGTTGACTCATACTGGAAAGAAAATGTTTATGTGTGATGAGTGTGGTAAAAAGTTTAGTTGTAAATCTGACCTTAAGAAACACAGCATTGTTCACACAGGAGAGAGGAACTTTGAATGTGAAGAATGTGGTAAAAAGTTTGTGAGAAAAAGTGATCTAAAGAAGCACATACTTATACACAAAGGAGTGAAGAACTTTAAATGTAAAGAATGTGGTAAAAAGTGTGTAACAAAGGGTAAACTAAAGCGACACATACTTATACACACAGGAGAGAGGAACTTTGAATGTGAAGAATGTGGTAAAAGGTTTCTGTCAAAGGGTGATCTAAAGAAGCACATACTTATACACACAGGAGAGAAGAACTTTGAATGTGAAGAATGTGGTAAAAGGTTTCTGTCAAAGGGTGATCTAAAGAAGCACATACTTATACACACAGGAGTAAAGAACTTTGAATGTGGAAAATGTGGTAAAAAGTTTTTGAGAAAGTGTGATCTAAAGCGACACATACTTATACACACAGGAGAAAAGAACTTTGAATGTGAAGAATGTGGTAAAAAGTTTGTCACAAACAGTGATTTAAAGCAACACATACTTATACACACAGGAGTGAAGGACTTTGAATGTGAAGAATGTGGTAAAAAGTTTGTGACAAAGGGTAAAATAAAGCAGCACATACTTATACACACAGGAGAGAGGAACTTTGAATGTGAAGAATGTGGTAAAAGGTTTCTGTCAAAGGGTGATCTAAAGAAGCACATACTTATACACACAGGAGTGAAGAACTTTGAATGTGAAGAATGTGGTAAAAGGTTTGGTCAGAAATCTCACCTTAATGTACATAAAAAAGTTCATACAAGAGTATAGGATTTTAAGTGTAATGAATGTGGTAAAAAGTTTTCTGACAAATCCCAACTCACGTTACACAAAACTGTTCACACATGAAATAAAACATTGAATGTAAGCGGTGGCAAACAATGATTGCTCCCCTCCCCCCTAAGCATTATAGGAAAAAACTGAAAATATCAAGAGGTAGCACATTATATTGTAGGTGTATGGTGACAAGGTGAGTATTCAGTGTTGCTTCCATTGGCGTCATGAACAGCTTCAAGACGAGCAGGGTAGGAAGACAAAAGTGACTCAAAAAGCTCTGTGTTTAACTCCATTACCTGAAGCACACCATTGATGTGCTCCTCCATCTTGGTACGACTAAATGGAGTTGATAGAGGTTCACACAACATCCTTTTTTTCAACCTCGTCCTTCTAGATAGATCCAACATTTTCACAGATGAGGAGAATTACTGGGCCACTCGTCATTACCAAGGACTATAAGGGGTACAGTTATGTTTGCATCCATAGCAAGACCCGACGATATAGGTAAAGAAAAAAACTTATTCTGACCCTACATGCTCTCTCTCTCTCTCTCTCTCTCTCTCTCTCTCTCTCTCTCTCACAGATTAGGAGAATTACTGGGCCACTCGTCATTACCAAAGAAGTCAATGTTGTTGTCCTTCAGAAGGTTCTGGCTGGGTTCAAAGCACTTTCACATATGGTGCTTGGTTGTGCAGAAAGGTAACCTGAGTGACATCCACAACATTTTGAGAGTCTTGAAGAAAGGGAATGACAAGCTTTGTCAAGATCTCCCCAAAATAATCTCCATCCCAACTTTACCCCCGAGGCTTTATCACCCACATCATCCACCATACAGTGAAGTCCTTGGACCCTCTTGGCCTCGTCTTGTCATTACTATCACTTACATTTTCTAATGCCACAGTAGAAAAAATATTTTCACAGATGAATGTTGTTCACTCTAAACTGAGAAATCGTCTCAGTGTTAGGTCAGTAGAGGCATTAATTGTTAAAAATAAAGTATGGATTGGTTCATTATTTTCAATCCTGTGTAAACTTTGAGCCTTCTGATGATATGATCAGAAGTTTCAATTCTAAAGGTTCTGAAGAGGAGGAGGAGAATAATATTATTGCTCTTGATGTACTACAATAAGAATCTGTGGCTGTAGGTATGTATACTGTATATCTAATTGTCATTATTCACATTGTTTAGCTAAGTTCTCATAGGCCTAGTTAGTCTTTACGGAAAATAAAACTAGCATTTTTAAGTTTACCTTCAGCAAAGTTCAGTTATATGGTTGTCAAATATTAAGTAAATGTTTTTCTTTAGTGAGGAGAAATGTATCAATACAATATTCATGTATATTAAAAAGAAACAATAAAATTTGTCTTTATTAGTTTTGTGGGATTTTCATTTCAATCTGGGGGAAAAAAATCCTTAATCTGTGGGAAATTGGTACTACAAAATTGGCAACACTGGTTGTGACTGAGTGGATGAACTGAATGATTCCCTGATTAGGAAAGTGACAGAGGTGGGTGAGAGAAGGATAGGAAGGGTGAGGAATAGCAATAAAAGAAGATTGATGAAGAGCTGGTGGAATGCGAGGAAGGAGAGTAATAGGAAGTGTAGAAGACTAAGGAAAAATGTAGGCAATAGTGAGGAAGATAGAATAGCATATGAGGAGGCATGGAAGGAGTATGAACTGCAGGAGCCGGTGGCGGCAGGTTCGAAAACTGAGAGTTGAGTTTCCCAAATAATGTAAACTTTATAAAAGTTACCACATAAACTAAAGTTAAAAATAAGAGAAGAAGATGGCTAGTCGAAGTGCAAGAAGCGGAGCACGAAGAGAAGACAGCTGTGGAAGATGTGAAAACAGAGTAAAACAACAGGAGAGAGGAATACAATGTGATATGTGTAGTGTCTGGTTCCACATCGGATGTGAGCAGGTCAGTCCTACCCTATATAGAGAGTTGAAAGATTCTGAATCAGTATGGATATGTTCTGGATGTATGCCAGTAGCAAAGAAGAGACTGTTAACACCAGATGGGGAATTAGGAAAAAAGATTGATGAGATGAAAAAGGAGTTGAGATCTTTCTTTGAGGAAAAAATTATGCAGTGGGAGGAGAGTTTAGATAAGTTAAAGAAAGATATGTTAGAGGAATTGAAGAATGAAATGGAGTTAGAACTGAAGAAGAGAGATAATGAAAGTAGAACTAAAATGTGAAATGGTTGAAGATATGAAAGAGAGAGAGGAAAAAGAGAGAAAGAGGAATAATATTATCATTTATAATTTAGAAGAACCCGAGGAATCAGAACCAAAGGAAAAGATACAGAAAGACATAGAAAACTCTCTGGATATAATACAAAGGGAAGTAAAAGTAGAGGATGTAGAAATTTTGGATGCAGCAAGATTAGGATTAATAAATGAACCAGGAAAGAAGAGACCACTCCTGTTAAAATTAAAAATAACATCGATGAAATGGCAGATTCAGAAAAATGCAAAGAACCTAAAGAATACAAACCATAGACAATTCTTGGGGCAGAAAAAAGCACAGCAATTAGTGGACTAAGAGGAGAAGTGGCTGCCTCACTCATGAAATCAAAAATTACTAGAACAAAATTACAATATTTACAAGGAATAATGAGAGATGGAGGAAACAAATTAACATACGAAATAGTAGAAGAATTGAAGGATAATAGAACAAATATATGGATGAAGGAATGTGAGGAGGGAATGAAAGCATTAGATATCAATTTAGATAAACTAAAAACCATGAAGAAGCAAGAACTCCTAAACAAGATTTATGAATTGGACACTAAGAACTGGAGAGAGGAAATGGAAAGTAAGACTACCCTAAAGATTTACAGAAAATGGAAAAATGAAATGGGAATGACAGAGGAACTATATGACAATAACACCAGCATCAGTGGTGTTATTTAAATGTAGGACAAATACTTTAAACTTGGGAGATAGAAAAAGATTTAGAAAAGAGGACAATGAAACAGGATGTAAGATGTGTGGAACAGATCCAGAAAACTTAGAACATTTTGTGCTTGACTGTACTGGCTATGTTGAAGAAAGAAGTAAAATTGGAAAATTGCAACAACCTTATATCGAATGCAAGGAAAACATCATTGGAGGGTTGTTATTCGACAGTGGAAAATGTTTGGACAATATAAAAGAATATGGTAAATATTGAATGAATTACCGTTATTGGGTACGGTTTTTCTACCTTCATTACCCACTTATTTAGACCATTCTAAGACTATTTTCTTCTATGGCATTTTCTCCGCAAATAAGAATATCTTTATAAGTGCTGGAAAATAAGGGAGAAGAAATTAAAGGAACTCAGCAACAAATAAACGACAGAAGAGGTGCCGTTGTAAAGGCTATCCCTCGACATCATCGCATCGCATCGCATCACTCTCAGTCATCATCATCAACAACAACAACAACAACGATAATAAAGTGTGAGTTTTTGTAGTTTTCTATGTTGTATTGTTGTAATTGATAATATTAATGGTTCTTTAGTGGTTTATTATGATATATACGAGTCAATAGTGAAGGAAACCAAGTGAAATACAATATATAATTCATCGATATAAGATAATTAAATTTAACAAGTATAATCATTTAATTAATTAACACAGGCTTAGTAAATTACGTTATTAACCTGTAAAGTAATGAATAAAACAAGCCTGGAAACACACACACACACAACCTTTGGAAAAAAAACCACACACACAAACCTGGGGAAAAAAAAAACAACCCGAGGAAATATAATGGTAATTATATATTATATTGCCATTTTATATTAAAATGTTTTTACTTTCTTTACCCACTAATTTATAACATTCTAAAACACTTTTCTTCTATGGCATTTTCTTTTGCAATGCCCCATTTCCAAGATAGGGCATATTCAAATAGGGCATTTTGAAATTAGCCTAACCGGTAAATATTGAAAGAATTACCGGGCATTTTGAAATTAGCCTGACCTTACCTGACCAGACTTAACCTAACCTAGACCGCTTTGGACAACCAGGAACTAACCTGGGCAAACTACCGGGACCTAACCTGGGCAAACTACCGGGACCTAACCTAGGCAAACTACTGGGACCTAATCTGTGCAAAATTCTGGGACCAAACCTGTGCAAACTACTGGGACCTAACCTGTGAATACTACTGGGACCTTAACCTGTGCAAACTACTGGGACCTAACATGTGCAAACTACTGGGACCTAACCTGTGCAAACTACTGGGACCTAACCTGGGCAAACTACTGGGACCTAACCTGGGCAAACTACTGGGACCTAACCTGTGCAAACTACTGGGACCTAACCTGACCCAACCTAACATAACATAACATAACCTTTCCTTATCTGACCTGACCTAACCTAACCTAACATTATCTGACCTAACCTAACCAAACCTTACCTTACCTTATCTGACCTAACCTAACATAACCAAACCTTACCTTATCTGACCTAATGTAACGTAACCTAACCTAACATAGACCACAACAGACTATCGGAACCTAACCGAGGCAAACTACCGGGACCTAACTGGACATAGTCAATTTTTGGTTCTACAAAATATAACTGTAAATATTCAGTAAATGTTTGAATCTTCAAATGATGTAAGACTGGTATTGTTATTGTTTCAGATTCATATGAAGTAACACTGTGGTTGGCAGCCTTGACACCAATAAGAGTGTGGTTGGCAGCCCTGACAACAGTAATAACCAAGTGGTCATATTGGTGGCAGAATAAAGCTGTGTTAGTGATGGAGGTGGAAGGAAGTGACACCATCAATGTTGTCAGAGAAGAGAAGTGTAACAAGTTGGTCTGTCAACAATGTGGTCAAAAGTTTAGTAGGAAATGCCATCTCACTCACCATTTGTTGACTCATACTGGAAAGAAAATGTTTATGTGTGATGAGTGTGGTAAAAAGTTTAGTTGGAAATCTGACCTTAAGAAACACAGCATTGTTCACACAGGAGAGAGGAACTTTGAATGTGAAGAATGTGGTAAAAAGTTTGTGACAAAGGCTGTTCTAAAGCAACACATACTTATACACACAGGAGAGAGGAACTTTGAATGTGAAGAATGTGGTAAAAAGTTTCTGACAAAGGGTGATCTAAAGAAGCACATACTTATACACACAGGAGTGAAGAACTTTGAATGTGAAGAATGTGGTAAAAAGTTTGTGACAAAGAGTGATCTAAGGAAGCACATACTTATACACACAGGAGTGAAGAACTTTGAATGTGAAGAATGTGGTAAAAAGTTTGTGACAAAGGCTGTTCTAAAGCAACACATACTTATACACACAGGAGAGAGGAACTTTGAATGTGAAGAATGTGGTAAAAAGTTTCTGACAAAGGGTGATCTAAAGAAGCACATACTTATACACACAGGAGTGAAGAACTTTGAATGTGGAGAATGTGGTAAAAAGTTTGTGACAAAGATTAATCTAAAGCAACACATACTTATACACACAGGAGAAAAGAACTTTGAATGTGAAGAATGTGGTCAAAAGTTTAGTAGGAAATGCCATCTCACTCAACATTTGTTGACTCATACTGGAAAGAAAATGTTTATGTGTGATGAGTGTGGTAAAGAGTTTAGTTGTAAATCTGACCTTAAGAAACACAGCATTGTTCACACAGGAGAGAGGAACTTTGAATGTGAAGAATGTGGTAAAAAGTTTGTGACAAAGGATGTTCTAAAGCAACACATACTTATACACACAGGAGTGAAGAACTTTGAATGTGAAGAATGTGGTAAAAAGTTTGTGAGAAAGAGTGAAATAAAACGACACATACTTATACACACAGGAGTGAAGAACTTTGAATGTGAAGAATGTGGTAAAAAGTTTGTGACTAAGAGTGAATTAAAGCAACACATACCTATACACATAGGAGTGAAGAACTTTGAATGTGAAGAATGTGGTAAAAAGTTTGTGAGAAAGGGTGATCTAAAGAAACACATACTTATACACACAGGAGTGAAGAACTTTGAATGTGAAGAATGTGGTAAAAAGTTTGTGACAAAGAGTGATCTAAAGAAGCACATACTTATACACACAGGAGTGAAGGACTTTGAATGTGAAGAATGTGGTAAAAAGTTTGGTGTGAAATCTCACCTTAATGTACATATAAAAGTTCATACAAGGGTATAGGATTTTAAATGTAATGAATGTGGTAAAAAGTTTTCTGACAAATCCCAACTCACGTTACACAAAACTGTTCACACATGAAATAAAACATTGAATGTAAGCGGTGGCAAACAATGATTGCTCCCCTCCCCCCTAAGCATGATAGGAAAAAACTGAAAATATCAAGAGGTAGCACATTATATTGTAGGTGTATGGTGACAAGGTGAGTATTCAGTGTTGCTTCCATTGGCGTCATGAACAGCTTCAAGACGAGCAGGGTAGGAAGACAAAAGTGACTCAAAGAGCTCCGTGTTGAACTCCATTACCCGAAGCACACCATTGATGTGCTCCTCCATCTTGGTACGACTAAATGGAGTTGATAGAGGTTCACACAACATCCTTTTTTTCAACCTCGTCCTTCAAGATAGATCCAACATTTTCACAGATGAGGAGAATTACTGGGCCACTCGTCATTACCAAGGACTATAAGGGGTACAGTTATGTTTGCATCCATAGCAAGACCCGACGATATAGGTAAAGAAAAAACTTGTTCTGACCCTACATGCTCTCTCTCTCTCTCTCTCTCTCTCTCTCTCACAGATGAGGAGAATTACTGGGCCACTCGTCGTTACCAAAGAAGTCAATGTTGTTGTCCTTAAGAAGGTTCTGGCTGGGTTCAAAGCACTTTCACATATGGTGCTTGGTTGTGCAGAAAGGTAACCTGAGTGACATCCACAACATTTTGAGAGTCTTGAAGAAAGGGAATGACAAGCTTTGTCAAGATCTCCCCAAAATAATCTCCATCCCAACTTTACCCCCGAGGCTTTATCACCCACATCATCCACCATACAGTGAAGTCCTTGGACCCTCTTGGCCTCGTCTTGTCATTACTATCACTTACATTTTCTAATGCCACAGTAGAAAGAATATTTTCACAGATGAATGTTGTTCACTCTAAACTGAGAAATCGTCTCAGTGTTAGGTCAGTAGAGGCATTAATTGTTAAAAATAAAGTATGGATTGGTTCATTATTTTCAATCCTGTGTAAACTTTGAGCCTTCTGATGATATGATCAGAAGTTTCAATTCTAAAGGTTCTGAAGAGGAGGAGGAGAATAATATTATTGCTCTTGATGTACTACAATAAGAATCTGTGGCTGTAGGTATGTATACTGTATATCTAATTGTCATTATTAACATTGTTTAGCTAAGTTCTCATAGGCCTAGTTAGTCTTTACGGAAAATAAAACTGGCATTTTTAAGTTTACCTTCAGCAAAGTTCAGTTATATGGTTGTCAAATATTAAGTAATTGTTTTTCTTTAGTGAGGAGAAATGTATCAATACAATATTCATGTACATTAAAAAGAAACAATAAAATTTGTCTTTATTTGTTTTGTGGATCTTCATTTCAATCTGTGGGGGAAAAAATCCTTAATCTGTGGGAAATTGGTACTACAAAATTGGCAACACTGGTTGTGACTGAGTGGATGAACTGAATGATTCCCTGATTAGGAAAGTGACAGAGGTGGGTGAGAGAAGGATAGGAAGGGTGAGGAATAGCAATAAAAGAAGATTGATGAAGAGCTGGTGGAATGAAGATATTGAGAATGTGAGGAAGGAGAGTAATAGGAAGTGTAGAAGACTAAGGAAAAATGTAGGCAATAGTGAGGAAGATAGAATAGCATATGAGGAGGCATGGAAGGAGTATGAACTGCAGGAGCCGGTGGCGGCAGGTTCGAAAACTGAGAGCTGAGTTTCCCAAATAATGTAAACTTTATAAAAGTTACCACATAAACTAAAGTGAAAAATAAGAGAAGATGGCTTGTCGAAGTGCAAGAAGTGGAGCACGAAGAGAAGACAGCTGTGGAAGATGTGAAAACAGATTAAAACAACAGGAGAGAGGAATACAATGTGATATGTGTAGTGTCTGGTTCCACATCGGATGTGAGCAGGTCAGTCCTACCCTATATAGAGAGTTGAAAGATTCTGAATCAGTATGGATATGTTCTGGATGTATACCAGTAGCAAAGAAGAGACTGTTAACACCAGACGGGGAATTAGGAAAAAAGGTTGATGAGATGAAAAAGGAGTTGAGATCTTTCTTTGAGGAAAAAATGATGCAGTGGAAGGAAAGTTTAGATAAGTTAAAGAAAGATATGTTAGAGGAAATGAAGAATGAAATGGAGTTAGAACTGAAGAAGAGAGATAAGAAAATAGAGATAATGAAAGTAGAACTAAAAAGTGAAATGGTTGAAGATATAAAAGAGAGAGAGGAAAAAGAGAGAAAGAGGAATAATATTATCATTTATAATTTAGAAGAACCCGAGGAATCAGAACCAAAGGAAAAGATACAGAAAGACATAGAAAACTCTCTGGATATAATACAAAGGGAAGTAAAAGTAGAGGATGTAGAAATTTTGGATGCAGCAAGATTAGGATTAATAAATGAACCAGGAAAGAAGAGACCACTCCTGTTAAAATTAAAAGAAACATGGATGAAATGGCAGATTCTGAAAAATGCAAAGAACCTTAAGAATACAAACCATAGACAATTCTTGGGGCAGAAAAAAGCACAGCAATTGGTGGACTAAGAGGAGAAGTGGCTGCCTCACTCATGAAATAAAAAATTACTAGAACAAAATTACAATATTTACAAGGAATAATGAGAGATGGAGGAAACAAATTAACATACGAAATAGTAGAAGAATTGAAGGATAATAGAACAAATAAATGGATGGAATGTGAGGAGGGAATGAAAGCATTAGATATCAATTTAGATAAACTAAAAACCATGAAAAAGCAACAACTCCTAAACAAGATTTATGAATTGGACACTAAGAACTGGAGAGAGGAAATGGAAAGTAAGACTACCCTAAAGATTTACAGAAAATGGAAAAAGGAAATGGGAATGACAGAGGAACTATATGACAATAACACCAGCATCAGTGGTGTTATTTAAATGTAGGACAAATACTTTAAACTTGGGAGATAGAAAAAGATTTAGAAAAGAGGACAATGAAACAGGATATAAGATGTGTGGAACAGATCCAGAAAACTTAGAACATTTTGTGCTTGACTGTACTGGCTATGTTGAAGAAAGAAGTAAAATTGGAAAAATGAAACAACCTTATATCGAATGCAAGGAAAACATCATTGGAGGGTTGTTATTCGACAGTAGAAAATGTTTGGACAATATAAAAGAATATGGTAAATATTGAATGAATTACCGTTATTGGGTACGGTTTTTCTACCTTCATTACCCACTTATTTAGATCATTCTAAGACTATTTTCTTCTATGGCATTTTCTCCGCATATAAGAATATCTTTATAAGTGCTGGAAAATAAGGGAGAAGAAATTAAAGGAACTCAGCAACAAATAAACGACAGAAGAGGTGCCGTTGTAAAGGCTATCCCTCGACATCATCGCATCGCATCGCATCACTCTCAGTCATCATCATCAACAACAACAACAACAACGATAATAAAGTGTGAGTTTTTGTAGTTTTCTATGTTGTATTGTTGTAATTGATAATATTAATGGTTCTTTAGTGGTTTATTATGATATATACGAGTCAATAGAGAAGGAAACCAAGTGAAATACAATATATAATTCATCGATATAAGATAATTAAATTTAACAAGTATAATCATTTAATTAATTAACACAGGCTTAGTAAATTACGTTATTAACCTGTAAAGTAATGAATAAAACAAGCCT
Organism: Petrolisthes cinctipes; assembly: GCA_033782935.1. Lineage (NCBI taxonomy): Eukaryota > Metazoa > Arthropoda > Malacostraca > Decapoda > Porcellanidae > Petrolisthes > Petrolisthes cinctipes. Next base: position 48,018 of record JAWQEG010001153.1, read on the forward strand.
GGAAACACACACACACACAACCCATGGAAAAAAAACCACACACACAAACCTGGGAAAAAAAAAACAACCCGAGGAAATATAACGGTAATTATATATTATATTGCCATTCTATATTAAAATGTTTTTACCTTCTTTACCCACTAACTTATAACATTCTAAAACACTTTTCTTCTATGGCATTTTCTTTTGCAATGTCCCATTTCCAAGATAGGGCATATTCAAATGGGGCATTTTGAAATTAGCCTGACCGGTACATATTGAAAGAATTACCGTTATTGAGTATGGTATTTCTACCTTCATTACCCACTAATTTAGACCATTCTAAGACTATTTTTCTTCTATGGCATTTCCTCTGCAAATGCCCCATTTCAAAGATAGAGCATATTCAAATGGGGCATTTTGAAATTAGCCTGACCTTACCTGACCTAACCTAGACTGCATCAGACTATCGGGAACTAACCTGGACAAACTACTGGGACCTAACCTGTGCAAACTACCGGGACCTAACCTGTGCAAACGACTGGGACCTAACCTGTGCAAAATACTGGGACCTAACCTGTGCAAACGACCGGAACCTAACCTGTGCAAACTACTGGGACCTAACCTGTGCAAACTACTGGGACCTAACCTGGGCAAACTACTGGGACTTAACCTGACCCAACCAAACCTAACATAACCTTTCCTTATCTGACCTGACCTAACCTAACCTAACATTATCTGACCTAACCTAACCAAACCTTACCTTACCTTATATGACCTAACCTAACATAACCAAACCTTACCTTATCTAACATAACCAAACCAAACTTTACCTTATCTTACCTAACATAGCATAACCTAACCTAACATAACCTAACCTAACCTAACCTAACCTAACCTAACCAAACTTTACCTTATCTGACCTAACCTAACATAACCAAACCTTACCTTATCTGACCTAACCTTGTAATGGTTGGACCTGAGAGTTAAAGGCACAATTTGAAAGCTACGCCAGTGGAGTACTCTTATGGCTTACCTGGTAGAAGCACTGCCTGAGATTTCTCTGGTCCGGGGTTCGATTCCCCGTGGGTACGACTAGAATTTAAATGGATCAATTTCTGGGTCTGACTTGCTTGATTGATTGGGATTATTACAACCTAACATAACCAAACCTTACCTTATCTAACCTAACATAACATAACCCTACCTGACCTAACCTAACATAACCAAACCTTACCTTATCTGACCTAACATAACATAACCTTACCTAACCTAACCTAACCTAACATTACCTTATCTGAACTAACCTAACATAGCCAAACCTTACCTTATCTGACCTAACCAAACCTAACATAAATTTACCTAACCTAACCTAACATAAATTTACCTAACCTAACAGCAGACTATCGGAACCTAACCGAGGCAAACTACCGGGACCTAACTGGACATAGTCAATTTTTGGTGCTACAGAATATTACAGTAAATATTCAGTAAATGTTTGAATCTTCAAATGATGTAAGACTGGTATTGTTATTGTTTCAGATTCATATGAAGTAACACTGTGGTTGGCAGCCCTGACACCAATAACAGTGTGGTTGGCAGCCCTGAACACAGTATTAACCAAGTGGTCATATTGGTGGCAGAATAAAGCTGTGTTAGTGATGGAGGTGGAAGGAAGTGACACCATTAATGTTGTCAGAGAAGAGAAGTGTAACAAGTTGGTCTGTCAACAATGTGGTCAAAAGTTTAGTAGGAAATGCCATCTCACTCACCATTTGTTGACTCATACTGGAAAGAAAATATTTATGTGTGATGAGTGTGGTAAAAAGTTTGTGAGAAAAGGTGATCTAAAGAAGCACATACTTATACACACAGGAGTGAAGAACTTTGAATGTGAAGAATGTGGTAAAAAATTTCTGACAAAGAGAGAACTAAAGCAACACATACTTATACACACAGGAGAGAGGAACTTTGAATGTGAAGAATGTGGTAAAAAGTTTGTGAGAAAGGGTGATCTAAAGAAGCACATACATTTCCACATAGGAGTGAAGAACTTTGAATGTGAAGAATGTGGTAAAAAGTTTCTGACAAAGGGTGACCTAAAGCAACACATACTTATACACACAGGAGAGAGGAACTTTGAATGTGAAGAATGTGGTAAAAAGTTTGTGAGAAAAGGTGATCTAAAGCAACACATACTTATACACACAGGAGTGAAGAACTTTGAATGTGAAGAATGTGGTAAAAAGTTTGTGAGAATGGGTGATCTAAAGAAGCACATACATTTCCACATAGGAGTGAAGAACTTTGAATGTGAAGAATGTGGTAAAAAGTTTGTGACAAAGGGTGAAATAAAACGACACATACTTATACACACAGGAGAGAGGAACTTTGAATGTGGAGAATGTGGTAAAAGGTTTGGTCAGAAATGTACCCTTAATAAACATAAAAAAGTTCATACAAGAGTATAGGGTTTTAAATGTAATGAATGTGGTAAAAAGTTTTCTGACAAATCCCAACTCACGTTACACAAAACTGTTCACACATGAAATAAAACATTGAATGTAAGCGGTGGCAAACAATGATTGCTCCCCTCCCCCCTAAGCATGATAGGAAAAAACTGAAAATATCAAGAGGTAGCACATTATATTGTAGGTGTATGGTGACAAGGTGAGTATTCAGTGTTGCTTCCATTGGCGTCATGAACAGCTTCAAGACGAGCAGGGTAGGAAGACAAAAGTGACTCAAAAAGCTCCGTGTTGAACTCCATTACCCGAAGCACACCATTGATGTGCTCCTCCATCTTGGTACGACTAAATGGAGTTGATAGAGGTTCACACAACATCCTTTTTTTCAACCTCGTCCTTCAAGATAGATCCAACATTTTCGCAGATGAGGAGAATTACTGGGCCACTCAATATTACCAAGGACTATAAGGGGTACAGTTATGTTTGCATCTTTAGCAAGACCCGACAGCAAAGCTGGTTTACCCCTGCCACTTCACTACAGGGCAAACTCCCCCTCCAGCATTCAGCCGAACCTGATAGTGTGCCGGTCCTAGGCTCACTCCATGCCCGTGGAAGGAAGATGGCTGATGCCCAACCACGGCAGCAATAGCAGCAGCAGACAGACATTGTCACTGTCTGCATCAAGACTGCTGTTGCCTTAGCTGCAGAAGGGCTATGTCATCTCTCTGACCTCCTGGACATCTTCAAGTGAAATGGCTTACCACCAATAGCCATTTCTCCTGATCTGCAACCACCACTACAGCCACCACCAAGAAACGAGGCAACAAGCCTGCACGACTGGGGAGGAGCAGAACAGACACACCACCACCCCCTCTTGCCCACCCCTGTCACCAGTTGATGTTGCCTCGCCCACTCAACTGGGCGAACAGCATGAAGGCACCACCACCTGAACCTTCCCTACAAGACCTCAAGACTGAGGAGGACTCTGACACCAGTTCCCCCTCCAACACCAATAGCAACACCATTGACAACATGGACCTGGAAGATGGAGGGGAATGGCAGACAGCCGGGAGGAGGAAGAGGAGAAGAAGGATGGACAGCCAGTCATCACAACAACAGCTGCCTGACACCACCAAATTTTGGATGACTGCTTCTCCTCGCCTCGACCGTTTTCAACAACACATCTCCCGACGACGTGACCCCAACATCTTCCAGGTCAGAGAAGAGTTGACCACCCCCATAAGACGTCCTTATGAATACCATACAGTACAAAATAAATGACTGCCTTAATTCCCAAAACAAAGGGTGATAAGCATAAAAAAAAAAAAAAAAATGCCCTGGTCTCTTTTCTGCTGGCTGCTCACCTGGACTCGCCTCTATTGCCGCTGACCTCGCCTGCTCCAGCTACCGCTCTCACCTACTCCAGACACCATGCTTCCTCCTGCAGCTGCTCTACTCAGCCACGGCAGGCCAGACTCTCTTTTATAAGGTGCTCGCCTACCTACAACTACTATCCTCGCCTACCTTGCTAACTGAGTCCAGGTTCAACAAGTGTACTTACCAAACCTTGTAAGCTACCCATAATAAATTGTTACCGTGTACAAGCGAGTCTGTTTACCCCTGCTAGTAACATGAACCCCTGTTGTTACATAGTCTTTCCTTCCTTACCTCTCTCTCCTTACAAAGAAATAATAGATTGAGAAGAAAAGAGAAATTATATGACTTACTAAAGAGAATATGACTATTAAGAGAATCTAGGAAAGGAACAGACTGACTGTAGCTACATCACCAAGCTTGGTGGGCTACGTGTCCACACTGCTTACTGCTGGGCCAAAATAGCGGTGACCATGAAACTACCTTGGGAGGCTACCTTGGTGAGTATAGGACTACTACGTGTATACTTTTACAGCAGGCCTACCATTTTTTAGTGTAACTCTGATCATATACATCGTGTTTGCCCTCCATGATCACAAGCAACTACGACCCAGTTCCTATCTTAGGACTCCTTAAGTCAGATAGGGTGGCGTGGCTGCCCTAAATTAGGACACGTTTGAGTATCCGGCCCCTGGAGGGTTTGGTGAAAGGCGGCTCTTTTGTTTATGATGCTGCGGAACTTGATGATTAGAGTACGGAGAGAAGAGAGTTTTTTAGGATTGATGGAGTCTAGTGTGGTGTTGGTGGTAGTGTAGTGAACCAAGCACCTTATGCATCTTATATCTCACCTATCTGATACTCACTTGTCAACCAGCCCAAGATCGGTGCCTGGCTAGGCGAGCGTTGGCCACTATCTCACCAGTGCTCCACCTGGAAGGTTCTCCTTCCCTTACCTGCCACAACGAATGCCACACCAAGACATCAAGACCCAAGATGCCACGTGTCTCTCTCCACACCAACTGTACGGTAGACGGAAAAAATGGCACAGGAATAAATGGCTCCAGAAAAAATGGCACAGGAAATTATGGGACATTTTTCAGGATAGGAAAAAATGGCACAGTAGACTCAACTAAAATGTGTTAAAATTTAATTTCTTTACATTTTGATAAGTGCCCGTTACATACACTCGTGATAAGTAATCCTTGATCAGAGACGAATGGCAGGCACCACACATACCCTACATTCGAACTCAGCCACACAATGTGTATTGAGTGGAGAAATGAGCAATACCAGGCAATTTGAAGCTTTCTGCTCCTCACACTCTGGTCAGAAATTTTGTATCACGAGTGTACAGCCATGGCTGAGAGTGCTGGACCAGGGTCCAAGGAGTGCTGGAGAGCAACTAAACAGAATTCGAAAAAGTGAGTCTTCCAAACCTCTTTCAACGTTTAGAATGGTTTGGAAAATTCACTTGTTCGAACTCTGTTCAGTTGCTCTCTAACATTCCTTGGACCCTGGTCCACCACTATCAGCCATGACGAAATATTCGAAAGGGTTCCCATTGTTAGTGTTGTTTCATGATGGCGAAATATTCGAAACCCAATTGATACCTGTAATTACTGTAAATGCTGAAAAGTGTGCCATTTTTTCCTATGCTGAAAAATGTGCCATATTTTCCTGTGCCATTTTTTCTGGTGCCATTTATTCGTGTGCCATTTTTTCCTACATTCCAACTGTACACAACAACAATACTACACACTACTACGGCAGGTGGGTTGGACCACTACAAGGTGCTTGGCAACTACTCATATTCCTGTACAACTATTGTATTTATGTTGAATAAATTGTATGGTGTATTCGAGTCTGTTCACCTTTGTTTACGTTGGGGGTGTGAGGATGGATGATCTATTGGGGATGGTGATTGGTGTTATGGAGACAGGCTTGGGGGGGTGCAGGAATAGGGGGACATGCTGGGGGGGGGGGGGGTAGAAAGCCTGTAACCTATTCCCGCACCCCCCTAACACGTTATGGTTAGCCTACTATGGAGAGTCTGGTTAGGTGTAGAATGGATTGGATGAGGAGTTAAGGAGGAAATTCGGTGTTGGTAAATCTGGAGCAACTGAATCCTCGAAACAATTCCAAGCAAGCAAACAGGACGCCATTATTTTTGTCCATCTGGGGCCGGATACTCAAAACAACTTAGGACATCCTATCTCGGCTAGGGAGTCCTAACTTCCCCAGTGCGCTTATGACGGTATACTCAAAACCTTTGGCAGCCATCTTTCCTAAGTTACGACGCTTGGATTTAGGACAACCCCCAGGCAGCCCTAAGTGGAGTTATGACACCGAACACCGTAGAAAACATAATAAATCAACTCGGCTGTACCAAAAAGAATAAGAAGGACTACATACATTTTGGCTGTATTACCAAAGAGCACCATTTTGTTGTTGTTGGAGAGACTACTGAGAAAGAGTGTATAGTATTAGGAACCACTCCAATGTCAGTCATGATCACCAACGAAGATAGTATAGATTTCCTCAGATTGAAATAATAAACTTATCCGAGAAATAGGACCATGACATAATATATCCCTCGTTGCACAATAAAATGTAGTGCCATTCTCACACATACTCGAGTAATTTTGAGTATGTAGTGTAAGCACAGTTAATTAGGAGACTTATGTATTGCATGAGAAATACTGAACTATTCAAGGATTTACAACATAAATGATTTTCCCAGTCATTAGTTTAAGCAGTTGCTCTTCAATTTGGACCCTGAAGGGGAAGTATTGTCTGTGGTGATATGGACAGTACTTAAGGGGTTCTGGCATCCCTTCAGACCTAACCAACGGCCATTTAAGGGGTCTGGCAACCCTTCAAATCTAACCCACTCCCTATTAATCCTTTAACTGTCCCTCCTCTCAGTCTCGCTTCCTCTCAGTCTCCTTATTTGAAACTACAAGTTCTAAGTTCTTTCTGGCCTAGCTCAGTCTTGATTTGTAAATTCTCCCCCCCCCAAAAAAAAAAAAAAAAATTAATTTTACATCATATTTCTGGTTCTATTAATTTCTTACCTAATTATCACGAGGAAAGAACCCTGACCTAACCTAACCTAACTCCACTTGATAAACCTAATTAGAACTGCTGAACTTTTCTTCAGAAACATCCATAATTTTTTACATTATCTGTTATTTGGCCCAACTTTTGTGTTTGGTTTGATTCAGGGGATTCATTTTAACACTAGTTTATTGGTAAGATTGGGCTTGGTTATTTGTGTGTGGTCACCATTGAGGAATAAGGTTAATGATAACTTGTAACGTTAGGAAATTGTTCATTTACTGATACCAACTAATATTTTTACAGTAATGTTGTTGCTGTGTTGTATTTTTTACATTTTAGTTTCGTTTTGCCAGATTTTCATTAGGGATACCATTACTCAAAAAGGTATATGTTACTAAAACACCAATGAGACTAAAAATATGCATATTTAAACAGACCTAACCTACCGTACACTATCTACTTGATATTGGTAATCTTATATCTTCCATTACATAATCTTCCATAATTATTACATTTAGCAGTGAATCATGTGATGTGACACAAGTAGACATGATAAAATAGTCATTTCTAACATTGCTAATGACTTTCAATAATGTCATACTGTTGTCTGTCATGAATCATAATGGCGGTGGCACTTATTTCACAGTAGATACTACTCTCTTACTCTGGTATTATTATTATTATTACTGGTATTATTATTATTATTATTATTATTATTATTATTAAATGACTTATGGGTGAATTACTTAATGAATTTGTTAAGTAAACTATGCAGTGATCATCATTATCTAACTGTTGGATAAATTTTGTGAATGTGGATACTCAGCTTTTGGAAAATAATGAAGCCTTACAGGTGTGGTTGGTTGGGAAGCTAACAAACAAATACCACTGTGGAATCAACCCTAAAATAATGAAGCCTTACAAGTGTGGTTGGTTGGGAAGGTAACAAACCAATACCACTGTGGAATCAACCCTAAAATAATGAAGCCTTACAAGTGTGGTTGGTTGGGAAGCTAACAAACAAATACCACTGTGGAATCAACCCTAAAATAATGAAGCCTTACAAGTGTGGTTGGTTGGGAAGCTAACAAACAAATACCACTGTGGAATCAACACTAAATCTATTAGTGTAGTTTATTGGGGACTCTGAGGAGTGAAAAAGGGAGGAGGTAAGATTATGCCAGGGTAAGATAGTATTTCATTTTTTATTCAGTCTTTTATTGATGATATGATGGTACAGTCGGTGTCAAATATAATCATCCATATAGGGGTAACTCAGGTAAGAGTTTGACAGCTTCCCTCTGTTCCTTAGATGATAAACTTTCCAATAAATAGGTTAACTACCATATTTTAATTTACTACAAGCCGCTACACACTACTTAACACACACACACACACACGTTAACTACCATCTTTTAATTTACTACAAGCAGCTACACACTACTTAAAACAATAACACACACACACACGTTAACTACCATCTTTTAATTTAATACAAGCAGCTACACACTACTTAAAACAATAACACACACACACACACACACACACGTTAACTACCATCTTTTAATTTACTACAAGCAGCTACACACTACTTAAAATAATAACACACACACATACACACACGTTAACTACCATCTTTTAATTTAATACAAGCAGCTACACACTACTTAAAACAATAACACACACACACACACACACACGTTAACAACCATCTTTTAATTTAATACAAGCAGCTACACACTACTTAAAACAATAACATCATATCTTGAACGTGAAAACATTAGACAGCAAATTGTTTGAGATTCCCATATGTGGATGATTATTATTGACCACGACTGTATATTAACTACATTATAGTGACTCACAATATATGAATAAGTATTCCTTTAACCGATATATCAGTGAGTGGCTGATTAAATATAAATACATTTCGGTTAAAAGGTGAAATGAGTTAGATAAACAAAACTATCGTTGGCATTCATCCACAGTCACCTTCTTATAATATATATGTAGGCCTACAACGTACTTAATCTCTATTATGATCAGTATTTTATGTTCACATTGTTCAGTATGAATGTATGTATGTCACACTAGAGTAATATGTGTGTATACATGCATGTCACACTAGAATGTGTGTATGTATGTATGTCACTAGAGTAATATGTATGTATGTATATATGTCACACTAGAATAATATGTATGTATGTATGTCACACTAGAGTAATATGTATGTATGTATGTACAGCCGTGGTCAAAAATAATCATCCATATAGGAGTAACTCACGTAAGATTTTGACAGCTTCCCTCTGTTCCTTAGCTGATAAATATTCCAATAAATAGGTATAGTGCCATCGTTTTGTAACACCCCTATTTTATATGTATTGTTATTTAGGATATTTACGGGTATTATATATTTATATGTATTAGAATAGGTTTTTAGTGTAAGATTGTAGGGAGTAACCAGGCTGAGATTATCACTGACGAATAATCTCGGTGGTGGGCTTCTTCAACACAAAATGTTAATATGAGGAAAATAGAAGTAATGATTATAGTTAGACAAATAGGTTAAAAAGAGGAATAATTGAAACTTAGGTAGATTGATAAGGATAGAGAAATACGTGGTGATTTAAGAGGTGAATGTAAAATAATTTTTTGGAGACAGGGAATAACCTGCATTTATAATTATAATGTATAATTACGAAGCTAAAATTCCTATACTGTTACCGGCATTTAATTGTAACTTACTTAGAAAATTAATTAGATTAGTTAGGAACTGAAGTCGGGACAGTACATTTTCTTGTTGGTGGAACAATACATGCCTTGAATATGTAAATTACAGTAATATAAAACTTTAAACAAGGAAGAATGCAATGTATTTGAGCTCAATAATATGTTTAAATCATGTTGGGTAACTATATACCCCAGTAAGGGTGGAACTGATGGATTTGCCAGAAATTGAGATACGTTGGTCACTACTTGGCTTGGGGGGGGGGAGGGAGTGAGGGAGATGACGAGGCAGTACCATGCGTTGCTTCTTCCTCATTCTGACCTCGTCTTTTGCTGGTGACAGGTAAGAGCTCAAACTCGCTCTCATCATAAATATTGTATTGTGAATATAGTGTGGTGAATCTATTAGTCCCGTGATGGGATATAACTAACTAAAGAATATTGTGTGTTCACATTCAGACATAGTAAGTAAAGTATGTTGTTTTTTCTCAAGCTCATTCTGATCTAGTCTTTTGCTGGTGACAGCCATTATAGCATTCTCCCTTGGTGTTTAGTGAACCACGTGGTACCAAAGAAAATTAAGAAAATTTGCTGGCAATTTTATATTATTTCATTATTATAGTATTGAGATTAGGATGTGATTTTTTTTATTGTATCAACTATATTTCGGCCTTGTTGTGAAAAATTTATTATTAGGAATTATTTGAGATATGTAATATTTTTTTTATATGTACTTAGCTCTGTCAACTGGCGAGACGAGGAATGGTTCCAGTCCTAGCTGACAGAACGGGGAGTAGGAAATATTAGCAAGGGAGGGGGGAACAGAAATTATTATTATTGTGATTATTTTGTACTCGTACCAAATAGGTTGATAAAATAAACGGGTTTATAATTGTCTGAGTATTTTCGTCACCGATATAACAAATAGACTATGTTCCTTTATAGATAGTAGTAGATTATTAATTCCAATCACTGATCGTACCCCCGTTAGAACTGTAGTCTGGGTTGCTTACTCGCGAGCCTTCTTAACGTAACGTTACGCTACCCTTCCGGTATGTGCTCACTTGGTTCCTCTGATCGACTTTGGTCTGGTGGTGGCAGCGTTTACCCAGTACTGGAGAGGAGCTGGACTTGTCCTTTGTATGATTTATTTTTGGTATTCGCAAGGCAAGTCCTGTTCCTCATCGGTATTTTGTTTTTTTTTCGGACCAAATTGATACAGCTATAGGATAGAGTTGTAGCATACACTGGTTGTTTTTTTTTGTTTTGTTGAAGGCAGTGGGTTTTTGTTTCCCTCCAAGAGTAAAGTAAGGGGACAAAAATACCAGCTTTTACAGTTTAATTTAATACAAACAGCTACACACTACTTAAAACAATAAAATAATATGTGAACATGAAAACATTACACAGTAAATTGTTAAAGTTACCCATATGTGGATGATTATTATTGACCACGACTGTATGTATGTATGTAACACTAGAATAATATGTATGTAAGTAACACTAGAATAATATGTATGTAAGTAACACTAGAATAATATGTATGTATGTCACACTATAATAATATGCATGTATGTATGTCACACTAGAGTAGTATGTATGTATGTATGTATGTCACACTAGAGTAATATGTATGTAAGTCACACTAGAGTAATATGTATGTATGTCACTAGAGTATGTATGTATGTATGTATGTCACACTAGAGTAATATGTTTGTATGTCACACTAGAGTAATATGTATGTATGTAACACTAGAGTAATATGTATAAATGTCACACTAGAGTAGTATGTATGTATGTATGTCACACTAGAGTAATATGTATGTATGTCACACTAGAGTAATATGTATGTATGTCACACTAGAGTAATATGTATGTATGTATAAATGTCACACTAGAGTAATATGTAGGTATGTATGTAAGGTAAGTGGAGGGAGAGGGAGACAGATTACAGTTATATATATTTGTCTTGTTTAATAAACCAGTTTAAGTTTAATTTCTTTGCATAATTTTCCGTATGGACATTATCTTAGCCTTGTTAATTGATTTAACAAAACCTGCATAATTATATAACAAGATACATTGCTTTACAAATCAGGGAAATGTCAATAACTGTGGATAGAAACATACTATACAAGTACGTACGGGAGTTCAAAGCGCGCACCAAAGGGCTATTCAAAATGGCCGCCGAACAGGCTGACTTGCGACACTCCTCCCCTATCTAATAACACAGGGTCGATCACTCTATGTGTATAGCTCTCTGGTACGGCGGCCATCATGGTTAGTGTTGCCAGATCTATTTGACATCATTTCCCTAACACTACCTTTACAATTTCACTTTTTTACCTTCATAATTTTCTGTTTACTCTTGATCACTGACGATCTTTTTGGTATTTTTTGGTCTGGTAGAACTTTCCCTGTTTATTCATGAACAATATTTATATAATGTCCCTATTATGTGGACTTCAATATTCCCTAAAACAGACGAATTTCCCAGCATCTGGCAACACTGATGATGATAAACAATACAAGTCAATGTAGAGACTGTGTATAATATTAACATTATTAATAGAAATATATCCTTACATGAAATATAAAAATATGATGTTGACATTATAATAATTCACTCACAGTTATATATAGAGAGATATATTATATTTATTATATATATAGTTTTATGATAACATTATAACAAGAAGGAGCTCATTTGACATTCACAAATATTGACCATAATAATAATAAAGCAGCAGGTTCAGCATCAACAATTTACCATCACTTGTAACTTTATATTTCAACACTTAAATGACCTTCTATACATACAAAGAGGTAGGAGGATAGTTTGGGGCCATAATTAAAGGAAAAATAGGTAAATATTGAAAGAATTACCGTTATTGAGTACGGTTTTTCTACCTTCATTACCCACTTATTTAGACCATTCTAAGACTATTTTCTACCTTCATTACCCACTTATTTAGACCATTCTAAGACTATTTTCTACCTTCATTACCCACTAATTTAGACCATTCTAAGACTATTTTCTACCTTCATTACCCACTTATTTAGACCATTCTAAGACTATTTTCTACCTTCATTACCCACTTATTTAGACCATTCTAAGACTATTTTCTACCTTCATTACCCACTTATTTAGACCATTCTAAGACTATTTTCTACCTTCATTACCCACTTATTTAGACCATTCTAAGACTATTTTCTACCTTCATTACCCACTTATTTAGACCATTCTAAGACTATGTTCTACCTTCATTACCCACTTATTTAGACCATTCTAAGACTTCGGTAAATATTGAAAGAATTACCGTTATTGAGTACGGTATTTCTACCTTCATTACCCACCAATTTAGACCATTCTAAGACTATTTTCTTCTATGGCATTTCCTCTGCAAATGCCCCATTTCATAGATAGGGCATATTCAAATGGGGCATTTTGAAATTAGCCTGACCTTACCTGACCTGACTTAACCTAACCTAGACCGCATCAGACTACAGGGACCTAACCTGTGCAAACTACCGGGAACTAACCTGGACAAACTACTGGAACCTAACCTGTGCAAACTACCGGGACCTAACCTGTGCAAACTACTGGGACCTAACCTGTGCAAACTACTGGGACCTAACCTGGGCAAACTACTGGGACCTAACCTGACCCAACCAAACCTAACATAACCTTTCCTTATCTGACCTGACCTAACCTAACCTAACCAAACCTTACCTTACCTTATCTGACCTAACCTAACATAACCAAACCTTATCTTATCTAACCTAACCAAACCAAACTTTACCTTATCTGACCTAACCTAACCTAACATAACCAAACCTTACCTTATCTAACCTAACCTAACCAAACCAAACTTTACCTTATCTGACCTAACATAACATAACATAACCACACCTTACCTTATCTGACCTAACCTTGTAATGGCCGGACCTGAGAGTTAAAGGCACAATTTGAAAGCTACGCCAGTGGAGTCCTCTTATGGCTTACCCGGTAGAAGCACTGCCTGAGATTTGTCTGGTCCGGGGTTCGATTCCCCGTGGGTACGACTAGAATTTAAATGGATCAATTTCTGGGTCTGACTTGCTTGATTGATTGGGATTATTACAACCTAACCTAACATAACCAATCCTTACCTTATCTGACCTAACCTAACGTAACATAACCAAACATAACATAGACCACAGCAGATTATCGGGACCTAACCGAGGCAAACTACCGGGACCTAACTGGACATAGTCAATTTTTGGTGCTACAGAATATTACAGTAAATATTCAGTAAATGTTTGAATCTTCAAATGATGTAAGACTGGTATTGTTATTGTTTCAGATTCATATGAAGTAACACTGTGGTTGGCAACCCTGACACCAATAACAGTGTGGTTGGCAGCCCTGACAACAGTAATAACCAAGTGGTCATATTGATGGCAGAATAAAGCTATGTTAGTGATGGAGGTGGAAGGAAGTGACACCATCAATGTTGTCAGAGAAGAGAAGTGTAACAAGTTGGTCTGTCAACAATGTGGTCAAAAGTTTAGTAGGAAATGCCATCTCACTCACCATTTGTTGACTCATACTGGAAAGAAAATGTTTATGTGTGATGAGTGTGGTGAAGAGTTTAGTTGGAAATCTGACCTTAAGAAACACAGCATTGTTCACACAGGAGAGAGGAACTTTGAATGTGGAGAATGTGGTAAAAAGTTTGTGAGAAAGGGTGATCTAAAGCAACACATACTTATACACACAGGAGTGAAGAACTTTGAATGTGAAGAATGTGGTAAAAAGTTTGTGAGAAAATGTGATCTAAAGAAGCACATACTTATACACACAGGAGTGAAGGACTTTGAATGTGAAGAATGTGGTAAAAAGTTTGTGAGAAAATGTGATCTAAAGAAGCACATACTTATACACACAGGAGTGAAGAACTTTGAATGTGAAGAATGTGGTAAAATGTTTGTGAGAAAGAATAATTTAAAGCAACACATACTTATACACACAGGAGTGAAGGACTTTGAATGTGAAGAATGTGGTAAAAGGTTTGCGAGAAAGATTGAATTAAATCGACACATACTTATACACACAGGAGTGAAAAGATTGAAGAACTTTAAATGTGAAGAATGTGGTAAAAAGTTTGTGACTAAGAGTGTTCTAAAGAAGCACATACTTATACACACAGGAGTGAAGAAATTTGAATGTGAAGAATGTGGTAAAAAGTTTCTGACAAAGGGTGAGATAAAGCGACACATACTTATACACACAGGAGAGAAGGACTTTGAATGTGAAGAATGTGGTAAAAAGTTTGTGACAAAGAGTAAACTAAATGAACACACACTTATACACACAGGAGTGAAGAACTTTGAATGTGAAGAATGTGGTAAAAAGTTTGTGACAAAAGGTGATCTAAGGAAGCACATACTTATACACACAGGAGTTAAGAAATTTGAATGTAATGAATGTGGAAAAAAGTTTGGTCAGAAATCTAACCTTAATAAACATATAAAAGTTCATACAACAGTATAGGATTTTAAATGTAATGAATGTTGTAAAAAGTTTCCTGACAAATCCCAACTCACGTTACACAAAACTGTTCACACATGAAATAAAACATTGAATGTAAGCGGTGGCAAACAATGATTGCTCCCCTCCCCCCTAAGCATGATAGGAAAAAACTGAAAATATCAAGAGGTAGCACATTATATTGTAGGTGTATGGTGACAAGGTGAGTATTCAGTGTTGCTTCCATTGGCGTCATGAACAGCTTCAAGACGAGCAGGGTAGGAAGACAAAAGTGACTCAAAAAGCTCCGTGTTGAACTCCATTACCCGAAGCACACCATTGATGTGCTCCTCCATCTTGGTACGACTAAATGGAGTTGATAGAGGTTCACACAACATCCTTTTTTTCAACCTCGTCCTTCAAGATAGATCCAACATTTTCACAGATGAGGAGAATTACTGGGCCACTCATCATTACCAAGGACTATAAGGGGTACAGTTATGTTTGCATCCATAGCAAGACCCGACGATATAGGTAAAGAAAAATACTTGTTCTGACCCTACATTCTCTCTCTCTCTCTCTCTCTCTCTCTCTCTCTCTCTCTCAGATGAGGAGAATTACTGGGCCACTCGTCATTACCAAAGAAGTCAATGTTGTTGTCCTTCAGAAGGTTCTGGCTGGGTTCAAAGCACTTTCACATATGGTGCTTGGTTGTGCAGAAAGGTAACCTGAGTGACATCCACAACATTTTGAGAGTCTTGAAGAAAGGGAATGACAAGCTGTGTCAAGATCTTCTCCCCAAAATAATCTCCATCCCAACTTTACCCCCGAGGCTTTATTACCCACATCATCCACCATACAGTGAAGTCCTTGGACCCTCTTGGCCTCGTCTTGTCATTACTATCACTTACATTTTCTAATGCCACAGTAGAAAGAATATTTTCACAGATGAATGTTGTTCACTCTAAACTGAGAAATCGTCTCAGTGTTAGGTCAGTAGAGGCATTAATTGTTAAAAATAAAGTATGGATTGGTTCATTATTTTCAATCCTGTGTAAACTTTGAGCCTTCTGATGATATGATCAGAAGTTTCAATTCTAAAGGTTCTGAAGAGGAAGAGGAGAATAATATTATTGCTCTTGATGTACTACAATAAGAATCTGTGGCTGTAGGTATGTATACTGTATATCTAATTGTCATTATTAACATTGTTTAGCTAAGTTCTCATAGGCATAGTTAGTCTTTACGGAAAATAAAACTGGCATTTTTAAGTTTACCTTCAGCAAAGTTCAGTTATATGGTTGTCAAATATTATGTAATTGTTTTTCTTTAGTGAGGAGAAATGTATCAATACAATATTCATGTACATTAAAAAGAAACAATAAAATTTGTCTTTATTTGTTTTGTGGGATCTTCATTTCAATGTGTGGGAAAAAAATCCTTAATCTGTGGGAAATTGGTACTACAAAATTGGCAACACTGGTTGTGACTCTGATCTGGCAACAACAATAATAAAGTGTGAGTTTTTGTAGTTTTCTATGTTGTATTGTTGTAATTGATAATATTAATGGTTGTTTAGTGGTTTATTATGATATATACGAGTCAATAGAGAAGGAAACCAAGTGAAATACAATATATAATTCATCGATATAAGATAATTAAATTTAACAAGTATAATCATTTAATTAATTAACACAGGCTTAGTAAATTACGTTATTAACCTGTAAAGTAATGAATAAAACAAGCCTGGAAACACACACACACACACAACCTTTGGAAAAAAAAACACACACAAAACTGGGGAAAAAAAAAAACGAGGAAATATAACGGTAATTATATATTATATTGCCATTTTATATTACAATGTTTTTACTTTCTTTACCCACTAATTTATAACATTCTAAGACACTTTTCTTCTATGGCATTTTCTTTTGCAATGCCTCATTTCCAAGATAGGGCATATTCAAATGGGACATTTTGAAATTAGCCTGACCGGTAAATATTGAAAGAATTACCGTTATTGAGTACGGTATTTCTACCTTCATTACCCACTAATTTAGACCATTCTAAGACTATTTTCTTCTATGGCATTTCCTCTGCAAATGCCCCATTTCAAAGATAGGGCATATTCAAATGGGGCATTTTGAAATTAGCCTGACTTTACCTGACCTGACTTAACCTCGCCTAGACCGCATCGGACTACCGGGAACTCACCTGTGCAAGCTACTGGGACCTAACCTAGGCAAACTACTGGGACCTAACCTGGGCAAACTACTGGGGCCTAACCTGTGCAAACTACTGGGACCTAACCTGGGCAAACTACTGGGACCTAACCTGACCCAACCAAACATAACATAACATAACCTTTTCTTATCTGACCTGACCTAACCTAACCTAACATTATCTGACCTAACCTAATCAAACCTTACCTTACCTTTTCTGACCTAACCTAACATAACCAAACCTTACATTATCTGACCTAACCTAATGTAACATAACCTTACCTAACCAAACCTAACATAGACCACAGCAGACTATTGGGACCTAACCGAGGCAAACTACCGGGACCTAACTGGACATAGTCAATTTTTGGTGCTACAGAATATTACAGTAAATATTCAGTAAATGTTTGAATCTTCAAATGATGTAAGACTGGTATTGTTATTGTTTCAGATTCATATGAAGTAACACTGTGGTTGGCAACCCTGACACCAATAACAGTGTGGTTGGCAGCCCTGACAACAGTAATAACCAAGTGGTCATATTTTTGGCAGAATAAAGCTGTGTTAGTGATGGAGGTGGAAGGAAGTGACACCATCAATGTTGTCAGAGAAGAGAAGTGTAACAAGTTGGTCTGTCAACAATGTGGTCAAAAGTTTAGTAGGAAATGCCATCTCACTCACCATTTGTTGACTCATACTGGAAAGAAAATGTTTATGTGTGATGAGTGTGGTAAAAAGTTTAGTTGGAAATCTGACCTTAAGAAACACAGCATTGTTCACACAGGAGAGAGGAACTTTGAATGTGAAGAATGTGGTAAAAAGTTTGTGAGAAAAGATGATCTAAAGAAGCACATACTTATACACACAGGAGAGAAAGACTTTGAATGTAATGAATGTGGTAAAAAGTTTGCGAGAAAGAGTGAATTAAATCGACACATACTTATACACACAGGAGTGAAGAACTTTGAATGTGAAGAATGTGGTAAAATGTTTGTGAGAAAGAATAATTTAAAGCAACACATACTTATACACACAGGAGTGAAGAACTTTGAATGTGAAGAATGTGGTAAAAGGTTTGTGAGAAAGAGTGAATTAAAGCAACACATACTTATACACACAGGAGTGAAAAGATTGAAGAACTTTAAATGTGAAGAATGTGGTAAAAAGTTTGTGACTAAGAGTGTTCTAAAGAAGCACATACTTATACACACAGGAGTGAAGAACTTTAAATGTAATGAATGTGGTAAAAGGTTTGGTCAGAAATATAACCTTAATGTACATATAAAAGTTCATACAAGAGTATAGGATTTTAAGTGTAATGAATGTGGTAAAGTTTTCTGACAAATCCCAACTCACGTTACACAAAACTGTTCACACATGAAATAAAACATTGAATGTAAGTGGTGGCAAACAATGATTGCTCCCCTCCCCCCTAAGCATGATAGGAAAAAACTGAAAATATCAAGAGGTAGCACATTATATTGTAGGTGTATGGTGACAAGGTGAGTATTCAGTGTTGCTTCCATTGGCGTCATGAACAGCTTCAAGACGAGCAGGGTAGGAAGACAAAAGTGACTCAAAAAGCTCCGTGTTGAACTCCATTACCCGAAGCACACCATTGATGTGCTCCTCCATCTTGGTACGACTAAATGGAGTTGATAGAGGTTCACACAACATCCTTTTTTTCAACCTCGTCCTTTTAGATAGATCCAACATTTTCACAGATGAGGAGAATTACTGGGCCACTCGTCATTACCAAGGACTATAAGGGGTACAGTTATGTTTGCATCCATAGCAAGACCCGACGATATAGGTAAAGAAAAAAACTTGTTCTGACCCTACATGCTCTCTCTCTCTCTCTCTCTCTCTCTCTCTCTCTCTCTCACACACAGATGAGGAGAATTACTGGGCCACTCGTCATTACCAAAGAAGTCAATGTTGTTGTCCTTCAGAAGGTTCTGGCTGGGTTCAAAGCACTTTCACATATGGTGCTTGGTTGTGCAGAAAGGTAACCTGAGTGACATCCACAACATTTTGAGAGTCTTGAAGAAAGGGAATGACAAGCTTTGTCAAGATCTTCTCCCCAAAATAATCTCCATCCCAACTTTACCCCCGAGGCTTTATCACCCACATCATCCACCATACAGTGAAGTCCTTGGACCCTCTTGGCCTCGTCTTGTCATTACTATCACTTACATTTTCTAATGCCACAGTAGAAAGAATATTTTCACAGATGAATGTTGTTCACTCTAAACTGAGAAATCGTCTCAGTGTTAGGTCAGTAGAGGCATTAATTGTTAAAAATAAAGTATGGATTGGTTCATTATTTTCAATCCTGTGTAAACTTTGAGCCTTCTGATGATATGATCAGAAGTTTCAATTCTAAAGGTTCTGAAGAGGAGGAGGAGAATAATATTATTGCTCTTGATGTACTACAATAAGAATCTGTGGCTGTAGGTATGTATACTGTATATCTAATTGTCATTATTAACATTGTTTAGCTAAGTTCTCATAGGCCTAGTTAGTCCTTACGGAAAATAAAACTGGCATTTTTAAGTTTACCTTCAGCAAAGTTCAGTTATATGGTTGTCAAATATTATGTAATTATTTTTCTTTAGTGAGGAGAAATGTATCAATACAATATTCATGTACATTAAAAGGAAACAATAAAATTTGTCTTTATTTGTTTTGTGGGATCTTCATTTCAATGTGTGGGAAAAAAATCCTTAATCTGTGGGAAATTGGTACTACAAAATTGGCAACACTGGTTGTGACTCTGATCTGGCAACAACAATAATAAAGTGTGAGTTTTTGTAGTTTTCTATGTTGTATTGTTGTAATTGATAATATTAATGGTTCTTTAGTGGTTTATTATGATATATACGAGTCAATAGAGAAGGAAACCAAGTGAAATACAATATATAATTCATCGATATAAGATAATTAAATTTAACAAGTATAATCATTTAATTAATTAACACAGGCTTAGTAAATTACGTTATTAACCTGTAAAGTAATGAATAAAACAAGCCTGGGAAAATCTGTATATGTGGTCCATGCGGCAAATATTTACAATTTATGTATATTTAAGTAGGGGACAATGTAGTGTGTTCGTGTGTAATGAATATAATAGGCGGTTGCACTTAACTTTCGGCAGAATAGGCTTTCGAAAAATCGCGGCCGCTTTTAAGACTAAGTCCAGCGTAGGAGTAAGTCTACGGTGTCTATACCCTAAGTTCAGACTCCAGCGTTCGTGGTGTCTTTCTCTCCCAGGTCCTTCTTTATAATAAGCCACTGAACACTGTACAAAGTAGTCCACATCATGATGGGATGCTCATGTGCTACTTCAAGTTGCCATCTCGTAAATCATGTATTTTTTAAAATTAAATGACGCTTTCAATATTCTTTTAATTCCATCACCATTTATATATAGATAATTTCATTATTTACTCACTTAATTTCATAAATTATTTTCTCATCTCATATTATTATAATCATTATTATTAATGCAATCTATCAACCTTCTGTATTCATCCACTATTTTCCACCATCCCATTTTCCCTGCTATGTGTCAGTAATACGTGACCAGCTGACACCTCCAACATGGCTTCTAGTGGGTAGGGATTTTTTTTCACGCATTTTGCTAAGCCACAAGAACTTTTTAATTTATGTGTGGATCATAGGCTAATTTTGAAACATAAAATAAGTGTGGACAGGAGGTTACTATGGATTATAATAACAAATTACACGATGTAACAAATCATAGGCTAATTTTGAAACATAAAATAAGTGTGGACTGGAGGTTACTATGGATTATAATAACAAATTACGCGATGTAACAAATATTTCAGCCGGAATACAAAATCACGGCCCAGGTTTCTTTGAAAATTTAATCATCTGCACAATTTTCCTGCAAGTCTGGTAAGAGTTAAAACCTTTTTGTAATATATTTTATTAACAAATAGCAATAATAATTATGTACAACAATTGTAATGGCCAGTCAGGTAGTCTGCTAAGGATAATAAAGGGGGGCAGTTAGGTCACGTGAGGTTATGTCCCGGTAGTGTGCCCCAGTTATGTCCCGGTAGTCTGCCCCGGTTATGTCCCGGTAGTCTGCCCCGGTTAGGTCCCGGTAGTCTGCCCTGGTTATGTCCCGGTAGTGTGCCCCAGTTATGTCCCGGTAGTCTGCCCCATTTATGTCCCGGTAGTCCGCCCCGGTTATGTCCCGGTAGTCTGCCCTGGTTATGTCCCGGTAGTCTGCCCTGGTTATGTCCCGGTAGTCTGCCAAGGTTAGGTCCCGGTAGTGTGTCCCAGTCCAGATTAGGTTAGGTCAGGTCAGGTGAGGTCTGACTAGTTTCTACTGTATATTGTGCCGTGGTCTGCCCCGGTTAGGTCCCGGTAGCCTGCCCTGGTTATGTCCCGGTAGTCTGCCCTGGTTAGGTCCCGGTAGTGTGCCCCAGTTAGGTCCCGGTAGTCTGCCCAGGTTAGGTCCCGGTAGTCTGCCCAGGTTAGGTTAGGTTAGGTTTGGTTAATTATCTAAACTTGCCTCGGATTTCCAAAATCTTGACATTTATCCCTCAGGAAAATTGCTAAACCCGGGCCAACTTTTGCCGAATCTTGGCTCGGATTTCCAATTTTTCG
>JAWQEG010001153.1:75000-83764 GCA_033782935.1 Petrolisthes cinctipes
TAGATAGTATGCAGTAGATAAATAGTATTAATAGTATAGTTAAATAGTATTAATAGTATAGTTAAATAGTATTAATAGTATAGTATTAATAGTATAGTATTAATAGTATATATAAATATATATAGTATTAATAGTATTAATAGTATAAAAAGTATAGTGTAAATAGTATAGATAGTATAGATAGATAGTATATATAAATAGTATAGATAAATAGTGTAAATAGTATTAATAGTATATATAAATAGTATATATATCGTTTAGCTTATCTAAGGCAGCTGTGTTGTAACCTGAAAGACAGAGAAGATAGTATTAATAGTATTAGTATAAATAGTGTTAATAATGTAAATAGTATAGATAAATAGTGTAGATAGTAGAGATAGATAGTATAGATAAATAGTGTAAATAGTATAGATAAATAGTATATCGTTTAACTTATCTAAGGCATCTGTGTTGTAACCTGAAACATAGATATAGTATTAATAGTATAAATAGTATTAATAGTATATAGAAACACAGTATAAATAGTATAAATAGTAGAGTTAAATAGTATTAATAGTATATATATGGTTTAACTTATCTACGGCATCTCTATTATAACCTGAAACATAGATAAGATATAGTATTAATAGTATAGATAAATATATATAGTATTAATAGTATATATAGTATTAATAGTGTAGTTAAATAGTATTCATAATATAGACATATAGTATAGTTATATAGTATAGATAAATAGTATAGATAAATAGTATAGATAAATAGTATAAATAGTATAGATAAATAGTATAGTTAAACATAGTATTAACAGTATATATAAACACAGTATTAACATTATATATAAACACAAAACACAATATAAACACAAAACACAATACAAACACAGAACAAAACACAATATTAACACAAAACAAAACACAAACACAGAACACAATATTAACAGTATATATAAAAAAAAACACAATATAAACACAAAACACAGAACAAAACACAATATAAACACACAACAAAACACACCATTATATTCTCACCTTGGGTAGATAAACACAAAACACAATATAAACACAAAACACAGAACAAAACACAATACAAACACAGAACAAAACACAATACAAACACACAACAAAACACACCATTATATTCTCACCTTGAGTAGATAAACACAGAGCACAGTATAAATAGTATAAGGGGGTGCGGCAGTAGGGGGACAGGCTGGGGGGGGGGGTTTGGGGGGTGCGGGAATATGGGACAGGCTTGGGGGGGGTTTTGGGGGGTGCGGGAATATGGGGGGGGTTTAGGGAGGTGCGGGAGTATGGGACAAGCTTGGGGGGGGGGGGGGGCGGGGGGGGGGGGGAATATGGGACAAGCTTGGGGGGGGGTTTGGGGGTGCGGGAATATGGGACAAGCTTGGGGGAGGGGGTTTGGGGGACAGGCTAGGGGGGGGGGTGCAGGAATATGGGGACAGGCTTGGGGGGTGCAGGAATAGGGGGACAGGCTTGGGGGTGGGGTGGGAATATGGGGACAGGCTGGGGGGGGGTGAGGGAATATGGGGACAGGCTTGGGGGGGGGTGCAGGAATAGGGGGACAGGCTTGGGGGAGGGGGTGCAGGAATAGGGGGACAGGCTTGGGGGGGGGGTGGGAATATGAGGACATGCTTGGGGAGGGGGGGGTAGAAAGCCTGTCCCCTACTCCCGCACCCCCCAAAGCCCCCCCGCACCCCCTTAAACCCATTATATTCTCACCTTGGGTAGATAAACACAGAGCACAGTAAGTTTTGGTTTTCTCTTCCTCTCCTTCCTTTAGGTACTTGACATCCTTCCTGGAATATAATAATAATAATAATAATAATAATAATAATAATGATAATAATAATGATAATAATAATAATATGGGAAGTGACAGCATATAATAATAATAATAATAGATAATAATAATAATAATCATTATAGATAATAATGATAATAATAATAATAATGATGATAATAATAATAATAATAGATAATAATAATAATAGATAATAATAATAATAATAGATAATAATAGATTATAATAATAATAATAATAATATGGAAAGTGACAGTATATAATAATAATAATTATAATAATAATAATAATAATAATGATGATAATTTAAAGACTGACTAAGAAGTAACAATAATAATAATGATAATAATATAAAAAATAACAATATGAAATAATAACAATAATAAAAATAATGTATATATATACGTACTTATCAACAATCATATATATGTATATGTATGTGTATATATATATGTATGTATGTGTATATATGTATGTGTGTGTATATATAATCTTTAGTGTGTATATGTATGTGTGTATATATGTATGCGTGTATATATGTATGCGTGTATATATGTATGCGTGTATATATATACTTCTCAACAATATATGTGTATGTGTATATATATGTGTGTGTGTGTATGTATATATGTGTATGTGTATATATATGTCTGCGTGTATATGTATGTGTATATATGTATGTGTATATATGTATGTATGTGTATATATATGTATGTGTGTGTATATATATAATCTTTAGTGTGTATATGTATGTGTATTATACTGTATATATACTGTACGTAATTTAACAAGAGGTGTTGATGTGTGTGTATATATGTATGTGTGTGTATGTATGTGTGTATATATATACTTCTCAACAATATATCTGTGTATGTGTATATATATGTATGTGTGTATGTGTATATATATATGTGTGTATATATATGTATGAGTGTATATATATGTATGTGTATATATGTATGTGTATGTGTATATATATGTATGTGTGTACATATATGTATGTGTGTATATATGTGTGTATGTATGTATATGTATGTATGTATATATATACGTACTTATCGACAATCTGTAGGTGTCGTAATTTAACAAGGTGTGTTGACTCATTCACCGCACACTGTAACACCGCCACCTGTGTCTGTGTCAGCAGGGTGTGTCGGGGGTTGATGAACTCTATCACGAAGGGACGACCCACACCCAGGCAACGAACGTCAACATCCTCACGCCCCGACGACGAAAATTTCAGGTCTGGGGTAAAGACGAAAATTTTAGGTCTGGGGTAAAGACGAAAATTTTAGGTCTGGGGTAAAGACGAAAATTTTAGGTCTGGGGTAAAGACGAAAATTTCAGGTCTGGGGTAAAGACGAAAAAGGTAAATATTGTAAAAAAAAAATAGAAAACTTCAGATCTGGGGTAAAGACGAAAAAGGTAAATATTGTAAAAAAAAAATAGAAAACTTCAGATCTGGGGTAAAGACGAAAAAGGTAAATATTGTAAAAAAAAAAATAGAAAACTTCAGATCTGGGGTAAAGACGAAAAAGGTAAATATTGTAAAAAAAAAATAGAAAACTTCAGATCTGGGGTAAAGACGAAAAAGGTAAATATTGTAAAAAAAAAAATAGAAAACTTCAGATCTGGGGTAAAGACGAAAAAGGTAAATATTGTAAAAAAAAAATAGAAAACTTCAGATCTGGGGTAAAGACGAAAAAGGTAAATACTGTTCAATAATTAGAAAACTTCATATCTGGGGTAAAGACGAAATGTGTAAATAAATAAAAAACAAATTACCCAACTAACTAACCCTCTAACTAACCCTCTAACTAACTAACCAACTAACTATCTATCTAACCAACTAACTAACCTTGAGCCTTGACAGTGTTGTTAAGTATAGCAGAGAGTAATTCCTGGACACTGGTGGACTGTTTACGTTCTAACTAACTAACTAACAAACTCTCTAACTAACTAACCAAGCCTCTAACACACACACTAACACACTAACCAACTCTCTAACCAATCGTCTAACTAACTAACTTAATAATAAACAAATTACCCAACTAACTAACCCTATAACTAACACAATAACTAACTAACCAACCCTCTAACTAACTAACCAACTAACTATTTAACTAACTAACTTAATAATAAACAAATTACCCAACTATCTATCTATCTAACTAACACAATAACTAACTAACCAACCCTTTAACTAACTAATTAACTAACCAACCAACCCTCTAACTAATCAAGCCTCTAACACACACACTAACACACTAACCAACCCTCTAACCAACCAACCAACTTAATTACTAATAAACAAATTACCCAACTCTCTATCTATCTAACTAACACAATAACTAACTAACTAACCAACCAATCAAGCCTCTAACACACACACTAACACACCAATCAAGCCTCTAACACACACACTAACACACACACTAACCTTGAGCCTTGACAGTATTGTTAAGGATAGCAGAGAGTAATTCCTGGACACTGGTGGACTGTTTACATTCTAACTAACTAACAAACCAACTAACACACTCTCTAACTAATTAACCAAGCCTCTAACACACACACTAACTAACCCTCTAACCAACTATCTAACCAAGCCTCTAACTAACCAACCAACCCTCTAACTAACTAACTAACTAACCAATAAACAAATAACCCAACCCTCTAACTAACTTATTAATAAACAAATTACCCAACTAACTAACAAGCCCTCTATCTAACCAACCAACCAACCCTTCCTCTAACTAACTAACCAACCAACCCACTAATTAACTAACTAACCAAGCCTCTAACACACACACTAACACACTAACCAAGCCTCTAACACACACACTAACACACACTAACTAACCTTGAGCCTTGATGATATTGTTTAGGATAGAAATAAACTAATTCCTGGACACTGGTGGACTGTTTACGTTCTAACTAACTAATAAACCAACTAACTATCTATCTAATCAACTAACCAACCCTCTAACTAACTAATTAACACACTAAGTAACCCTCTACCCAACCAACTAACTAACTTAATTACTAATAAACTAATTACCTAACTATCTATCTATCTAACTAACTAACCAACCAACCCACTAATTAACTAACTAACCAAGCCTCTAACACACACACTAACACACCAATCAAGCCTCTAACACACACACTAACACACCAATCAAGCCTCTAACACACACACTAACACACACTAACTAACCTTGAGCCTTGACAGTGTTGTTGAGGATAGCAGAGAGTAATTCCTGGACACTGGTGGACTGTTTACGTTCTCCCTCCACAAACCAGGGCGTCTGTGGCAACTCACGGCTATATTTGTTATAACGACCTATGGAGGGGGAATATAGTGTTAATAATAGTAGTTGTAGTAGTAGTAGTAGTAGTAGTTGTAGTTGTGGTAGTTGTTGTAATAGTAATAGTTGTGGTAGTTGTTGTAATAGTTGTAGTAGTAGTAGTAGTAGTAGTAATAATAGTTGTAGTAGTAGTAGTAGTATTAGTAATTGTAGTAATAATAATAATAATGATAGTTGTAGTTGTAGTAGTTGTTGTTGTTATAGTAGTAGTAGTAGTAGTAATAAAAATAATAATAATAATAATAATAATAATAATAATAATAATAATAATAATAATAATAGTAGTCTGTGGCAACTCAAGGCTATATTTGTTATAACGACCTGTTGGGGGGAGGGGGGGGGAGAAAGAGGGGGTTGTTAGTTGTTGTTGTTGTGGTTGTGGAGGAGAAGGAGAAAGGGGGGGTTGTTAGTTGTTGTTGTTGTTGTGATTGTAGTAGTAGTGATAATAATAATAATAATAGTAGTAGTTGTAGTTGTAATAGTGTTGGTAGTTGTTGTTGTTGAAGTAATGGTGGTAATAATAATGATAGTTGTAGTTGTAGTAGTAGTAATAAAAATAATAGTAATAATAATAGTAGTAGTAGTAGTAGTTGTAATAGTGTTGGTAGTTGTTGTTGTTATAGTAATGGTGGTAATAATAATGATAGTTGTAGTTGTAGTAGTTGTGATAATAATAATAGTAATAATAATAGTAGTAGTAGTAGTAATATTGATGGTAATAATAATAATAGTAGTAGTAGTTGTAGTAGTAATAGTGGTTATAGTAGTAATAGTTGTAGTTGTAATAGTGGTGTTGATAATAATAATAGTAATAATAATAGTGGTAGTAGATAATAATGATAGTTGTAGTAGTAGTAATGATAATAACAATAATATTACTACTACTACTGCTACTAATAATAATGATAATAATAATAGTAGTAGTTGTAATAGTAGTAGTAATAATAATAGTAGTAGTAGTAGTAGTAGTAGTAGTAGTAGTAGTAATAGTAGTAGTAATAATAATAATAATAGTAGTAGTAGTAGTAGTAGTAGTAGTAGTAGTAGTAATAGTAGTAGTAATAATAATAATAGTAGTAGTAGTAGTAGTAGTAGTAGTAGTAGTAGTAGTAGTAGTAGTAGTTGTAGTTGTAGTTGTAGTAGTAGTAGTTGTAGTTGTAGTAGTAGTAATAATAGTTGTAGTAGTAGTAGTGTTAGTTGTGGTAATAATAATAATAATAATAATAATGGTTTGGACATGTGGAGAGAATGTAAGGTGAGGAGTTTGTAAAGAGTGTGAGAGGCAGAACAGTGTGGAAGAGTATGTGAGAGGCAGAGTAGGGAGTGTTGGAACAGAGTGGAAGAGTATGTAAAGGAGAGTAATGTGAGGGGTAGAGTAGGGAGTGTTGGAACAGTGTGGAAGAGTATGTAAAGGAGAGTAATGTGAGGGGTAGAGTAGGGAGTGTTGGAACAGTGTGGAAGAGTATGTAAAGGAGAGTAATGTGAGGGACAGAGTAGGGAGTGTTGGAACAGAGTGGAAGAGTATGTAAAGGAGAGTAATGTGAGGGACAGAGTAGGGAGTGTTGGAACAGTGTGGAAGAGTATGTAAAGGAGAGTAATGTGAGGGACAGAGTAGGGAGTGTTGGAACAGTGTGGAAGAGTATGTAAAGGAGAGTAATGTGAGGGACAGAGTAGGGAGTAAGGAGGGAGTGTTAGAACAGAGTGGAAGAGTATGTAAAGGAGAGTAATGTGAGGGGCAGAGTAGGGAGTGTTGGAACAGAGTGGAAGAGTATGTAAAGGAGAGTAATGTGAGGGACAGAGTAGGGAGTGTTGGAACAGAGTGGAAGAGTATGTAAAGGAGAGTAATGTGAGGGACAGAGTAGGGAGTGTTGGAACAGAGTGGAAGAGTATGTAAAGGAGAGTAATGTGAGGGACAGAGTAGGGAGTGTTGGAACAGAGTGGAAGAGTATGTAAAGGAGAGTAATGTGAGGGACAGAGTAGGGAGTAAGGAGGGAGTGTTGGAACAGAGTGGAAGAGTATGTAAAGGAGAGTAATGTGAGGGGTAGAGTAGGGAGTGTTGGAACAGTGTGGAAGAGTATGTAAAGGAGAGATATGAGAAGTTGTGTGTGTGCTATAGATAGATAGATAGATAGATAGATAGATAGATAGATAGATAATAATAGTAGTGACAAACGTACTGGTAATCTGTGTGTGTGTGTGTGCATACAAAAAAACATACATACCCACCATAAACAGTGATGTATGCAAACACTGTAGACTTCCAAACGTTACTGTGTATGTTTGTATTTGTATATGCGCGCGCGTGTGTTTGTATATGTGTGCGCGTATAAAAAAACATGAAAAAAAACATACATACCCGCCATAAACAGTGACGTATGCAAACACTGTAGACTTCCAAACGTGACGGTGTGTGTGTGTTTATATATGTTTGTATGTGTGTGTTTGTATATGTGTGTGTGTGTAAATAAAACATACATACCCGCCATAAACAACGATGTATGCAAACACTGTAGACTTCCAAACGTGACGGTGTGTGTGGGTGTGTTTGGAGGGTCGGGTAGTGAGGTCAGGAAGTTGGCATCACTGACTTTTTTAATGGCCGTTTCAATGGACTGCTTGGAGTAAACAGTGTTGCCATATTTCCTGTGTTGTTTGTGTCGTGTTGCAAACAGCTGACCACACACCTTGTCCCTGGGGAGAGGTAAACAATAAATAGTAAACAATAGATAGTAAACAATATTATTTTTTGTTAAATAGTAAACAATATTATTTTTTATGTTAAATAGTAAACTGTAAACAATATATACTATTTTTTACGTTAAATAGTAAACAATATTAATTTTTACGTTAAATAGTAAACAATATTAATTTTTGTTAAATAGTAAACAATATTATTTTTTATGTTAAATAGTAAACTGTAAACAATATATAGTAAACAATACTATTTTTTACGTTAAATAGTAAACAATATTATTTTTTATGTTAAATAGTAAACAATATTATTTTTTATGTTAAATAGTAAACTGTAAACAATATATACTATTTTTTATGTTAAATAGTAAACAATATTAATTTTATGTTAAACGGTAAACAATATTATTTTTTATGTTAAATAGTAAACTGTAAACAATATATACTATTTTTTACGTTAAATAGTAAACAATATTATTTTTTATGTTAAATAGTAAACAATATTATTTTTTATGTTAAATAGTAAACTGTAAACAATATATAGTAAACAATATATAGTAAACAATACTATTTTTTACGTTAAATAGTAAACAATATTAATTTTTATGTTAAATAGTAAACAATATTATTTTTTATGTTAAATAGTAAACAATATTAATTTTTATGTTAAATAGTAAACAATATTATTTTTTATGTTAAATAGTAAACAATATTAATTTTTATGTTAAATAGTAAACAATATTAATTTTTACGTTAAATAGTAAACAATATTAATTTTTATGTTAAATAGTAAACAATATTATTTTTTATGTTAAATAGTAAACAATATTAATTTTTATGTTAAATAGTAAACAATATTATTTTTTATGTTAAATAGTAAACAA
>JAWQEG010001154.1:0-27500 GCA_033782935.1 Petrolisthes cinctipes
CACACACACACAGCCTCCCCATATATGCATACACAGCCTCCCTCCCCCCTCATACACACACACACAGCCTCCCCATACATGCATACACAGCCTCCCTCCCTCACACACACACACACACACACACACACACACACACACACACACACACAGCCTCCCCATACATGCATACACAGCCTCCCCCCTTCACACACACACACAGCCTCCCTCTCTCACACACACACAGCCTCGTCACACACACACACACACACACACACACACACACACACACACACACACACAGCCTCCCCATACATGCATACACAGCCTCCCCCCTTCACACACACACACAGCCTCCCTCTCTCACACACACACAGCCTCGTCACACATACACACACACACACACACACACACACACACACACACACACACACACACACACACACACACACACGAGAACTAAAAAAACGAGATTAATGTAAATAAGAAATAAAAAAACATACATTTCGAAAACTAACGTAAGATTCGAAATATCCGTATCATATCACCCGTATGTAAGAATATTCATGGTGTTGGCGATGGTGTTGTAAGAGTACGATGACTACCTAGATATGATACACAGCCATCGTACCGGTATTGTGGCATCGTGAACACCATGGATTATCTTTATGCATACGGCCCTATCGAGAGAAAGAATAATAATAATAATGATAATACCTGATAATAATAATAATAATAATGATGATAATAATACTTGGTAATAATAACAATAATAATAATAATAATAATAGTAATAAAAAAATAGTAATAATAAAAAAAATAGCGGTAATGATAATAATACTTGGTGGTAATAATAATAATAATAATACTTATAATATGCTCTCGGGAACACACATACACACAAACGCACTATCACAAGGGAATAACCTGTCACCACGTGCAGACACACACACAGACAGGCAAGGAGTCAGGTCAAGACAGATCATATTTTATTGAAACTGGTGAGGCGATATCTGAAGTTCATTTTGTTAATATTCTTTGATATGTAATTTTTGTTTTATACTTATCATCAACTTACCAACTGACTTATAAACACGAAATGTACTGTAGGCCTAAGCAACACACACACACACACACACACACACACACACACACACTATAGAAGGGGTATACAAGGGAATTGGCACACACTCACACCACACACACACTATAGAATGGGTATACAAGGGAATTGGTACACACACACACACACACACACACACACACACTATAGAATGGGTATACAAGGGAATTGGTATACACACACACACACACACTATAGAATGGGTTTACAAGGGAATTGGTACACACACACACACACTATAGAATGGGTATAGCCTACAAGGGAATTGGTACACACACACACACACACGCACTATAGAATGGGTATAGCCTACAAGGGAATTGGTACACACACACACACACACACACGCACTATAGAATGGGTATAGCCTACAAGGGAATTGGTACACACACACACACACACACACACACTATAGAATGGGTATAGCCTACAAAGGAATTGGTACACACACACACACACACACGCACACTATAGAATGGGTATAGCCTACAAGGGAATTGGTACACACACACACACACACACACACACTATAGAATGGGTATAGCCTACAAGGGTATTGGTACACACACACACACACACTATAGAATGGGTATAGCCTACAAGGGAATTGGTACACACACACACACACACACACACACACACACTATAGAATGGGTATAGCCTACAAGGGAATTGGTACACACACACACACACACACACACACACTATAGAATGGGTATAGCCTACAAGGGAATTGGTACACACACACACACACACACAAGGAGGAAGATGTGACTAAACTGGAGGCTGGGTGATATGAGGTATTTATTTATCAGGGTCACGGCTGGTGGGTCAGTGCTGTTTACCTGATCATAAGGATAATTCCCATACCCCCCCACCCCCCACACCCTTTATCCCCCCCTTCCCCTCACCCTTTATCCCACCCTTTTATCCCCCCCTCTATCCCCCACCCTTTTATCCCCCTCCCCTCCTTCCCTTTCACCCACCTCCCCCACACTTTTATCCCCCCTCCTTCCCCCCCCACCCTTTTATTCCCCTACTTCTTCCCTTTCACCCACATCCCCCCCCCCTTTTATCCCCCCCCCTCTATCCCCGTGCACCCTTTTATCCCCCTCCTTCCCCCACCTTTTATTCCCCTACTCCTTCCCTTTCACCCAGCTCCCCCCCTCGTTCCCCCCTTTTGTCCCCCCTTCTTCCCCCACCCTTTTATTCCCCTACTCCTCCTCTTTCACCCAGCTCCTCCTCCTTCCATCTTTCCTTTATTTTAATTTCTTATCCATATTCTCTCTCTCTCTCTCTCTCTCTCTCTCTCTCTCTCTCTCTCTCTCTCTCTCTCTCTCTCTCTCTCTCTCTCTCTCTCTAATCGATAATATGGACTGCAATAAGTATTTCACTACCGACCAATCAAATTACACGAGAGGAAACGGTTGCATAATCATAAGTAAATCTTTTAACTCACACGAATCCAAGAATTTCTGTATTATTCGAGTCGTTAACTTATGGAATGGGTTTCTCCGTAACGTAATAGACTGTAACACCGTAGACAGCTTCAAACGTCAATTAGATAAACACCTTGCGTCTAATCCCCGACTAACAGCGTTTATTAATGAATAACTTTTCCCAATACAGGTGGCGAGTTCGTCCAATTTCACTTACTTTCTGCCTTTCCTATAAAATTTCCTTGGGGTGTATTTCTGCCAACCCCAAAAGGTGATTACTTCTGACTTGTTTTCCTGTATGGCAGAGGTCGGAGGGAGTGGTGGGTGGGGAGAGAGCCTTCTACTTTGCTATCCCTATCTACGACTATATATCACTGGGGTGTAATATATTCTCTACCAGTAATCCTCAAATCAGGTCACCTCGTGTGGACCGTAAGGTCTGTTGTGGTCTTTGTATCTATGTAACTTACTTTGGGATTGGTGCTGTAATATTCCACGACCAGTTACTATAAAAAATTGTTGTTTATTTCTGTAGGATATTGTCAGACGAGCACACGTCCTCCTGAACGCCCTTAGGATAGAGCTAGGTTAGGTGGGAAAAGGACAGAAAGGGCACCTCTATCCTCATGAAAATCCTTTGGGTCGAGGTACAAGTTAGGTGCACGGAGAAGGGCAGGAAGGACACCTCTATCCTCCTGAAAGTTCTTTATAGGATCTAGGTACAGTATAGGTTAGGTGGGGGAAGGGCAGAAAGGACACCTCTATCCTCCTGAAAGTCCTTTGGGTCGAGGTTGGTTGGTTGGGGCAGAGGCTGGGAGAAGGTCGACCACAGACCCTGCCGACCCTTGAGGCTCCAGCACCCACTCTCCTCCGCCTGGCTAATGGGGCCTTAAATCACCCAGCTGAGAGTCGCCAAAACCGCAGAAGCCGCCCGCCGGAGTCCTTCGTCGCGGCCACTCCCACCGGGTATACCCTGGCTGGAACAGAGATTACCGAGCTCCCTGTGTGGTGTGTGTATGTATGTCGGTACTGTACACTCGCAATCCAAAATAAGTATCCAGGCTTGCTTCGAATAGTCTGATCGAGTATTAAGCGAGCTCAAGCAAATATGAAACAGGATATGCGTTGTAATTGGTTCATCAGTATGTCAAATGATTAGAAACTTCAACAAGACGTGGATACAAATATGAAACAGGATAAGCGTTGTAATTGGTTCACTAGTATGTCAAATTATTAGAAACTTCAACAATACTGTATACAAATTTTGGATTGAGAGTGTAAAGTCAGGCCCAATACTCCTACACCATCACCAAAGAATAAAACCAAAACTATGCGAAACTGTAGCTGTTGGTCCCAAATACTGGTTTACAGTACTCGTGTGGGTCATTTTTTCATTCACCTGATGCAAGACTTCAATCGATCGTGTCTGTGTGAGTGGACCGGTACCGTACTATCCTTGATAATATGGTCTGTGAGTTGGGTTTGACATGGGTACCTGCATTTCATTACGGTACGTCAACTTGTCAACTCTAAAACACAACCTTCATTGCATCAACCTTTTTCCTCCTTACTAATATTTGAATCTTTACGTTCCAATTTTTTTCTATATTAAGGATGGTGAGGACGAAAGATGGATCGAAGTAGAGTGTTCCATAGTTGATCAGTTGTGTACACTCATGATACATACAACATAGTATCTGACGAGGGAGTTAGCCAAAGTCGTGGCGAGACGAGGCAATTGATTCAGACATGATCAAATACCAGAAAGTACACTCGCAATCCAAAATATGTATCCAGGCTTGCTTCGAATAGCCTGGTCGAGTATTAAGCGAGTTCAGGCAAATATAAAACAGGATAAGCGTTATAATTGGTTAACTACTATGTAAAATGATTCGACACTTCAACAAGACTTGGATACATATTTTGGATTGCGAGTGTACTTCACTGAATACAGTTTGGAGCATCATTGAAACTGCAAATTTTTGACCCACCAATGTATCAGCAAGAGATTCCCACTTGAACGAACCTGATTCTGTTGCCTTCATTTGGCCACCACTCTGGCTAACTCCCTAGTCAGAGATTATTCGCAATCCAAAATATGTATCCAGGTCTTGTTAAAGTTTCGAATCATTTGACATAGTAGTGAACCAATTACAACGCTTATCCTGTTTTACATTTGCCTGAACTCGCTTAATACTCGATCAGGCAGTTCGAAGCAAGCCTAGATACATATTTTGGATTGCGAGTGTACATGAAGTATTGGGAGTACCTGTTAAGGGAATAACTTCTTGTTGGTGAAATGGAGGGCTACTGATTCCTCCAAAAAAATATATAGCCTATGCCAGGACACAAACAAACAAACAAACCACGTTAGTATACGAATAGGAGATAATTATGTTTATTTGCATTGTACAGAGGCTTCGTAGACTTCAATTAGCGACCCCCTTAACACGGTCCCATCTCGTCCCTCGTTTAGCAGTTTCCGCACCTGGAGTATATAATCATTCACAGGTCCCATTCTCCTCATTCTGGTAGAGAGAGAGAGAGAGAGAGAGAGAGAGAGAGAGAGAGAGAGAGATAATGAAGGGAGGAAAGGTGGTGGTAGAGAGAGAGAGAGAGAGAGAGAGAGAGAGAGAGAGAGAGAGAGAGAGAGGAGGTGAGAGAGAGAATGAAGGGAGGAAAGGTGGTGGTAGAGAGAAGAGAGAGAAATGAAGGGAGGAAAGGTGATGGTATAGATTTGAGAGAGAGAGAGAGAGAGAGAGAGAGAGAGAGAGAGAGAGAGAGAGAGAGAGAGAGAGAGGTGTTGTTGTTGTTGCCAAATATTATGTGTATTATGATTTACTACCGTGATTAATGTCGAGCGGAAGAACATGACGGAACATAGACGGAAGACAGTTTACAGGAGACTCTGGTAATGAAGAAAAGTGGGCAAGTAGTCCTCGAAGACAACCGGAGGAAGTAATGATGAAAAGTGAGACAAGTAATAAGGAAAAGTGGACCAAGGGATTAAGATAAGTGAGATGTCAGTGAAGAAGAAAGTGGCTAATAAGTTCTTCACACAATCATTGCCTTAATAACTTATTCTACCTGGAAGAGTATTAAGGGGGCAGTTCACTTTTGTTACATTGGAGTGCCTTCATTCCTTCAAAGTATGACAGGGAACAGGACCAGTGGAACAAAAATAATGGTGTTCTGTTGCTTGTAATAGTTTGGAGGTCTTCGTTACTCCAGATTTACCAACACTGCACTTCCCCCCTTAAGGGACCCTGTGATGTAGTCAGACAATTGGAGAGGTATATGAGTCTTTCAATATTGCCACGAAACACACACACACCTACTATAATATTATATAAAAGGAGCTTGTTTCGTGGTATAGTCAGGAGGAATCAGAAGTCTCTAATTATCATACACGATCACAGGGTCCTTAGCTAGAGACAAACAACAACTGAAGTGTGTACGCTGCAAATAACCTGAGAAATTCTGAAAAAGTTATAAACATAATTATGAGTGAAAATGGAATACAGTTGTTTACATAATTGTTCTATTTGTCTGATAAAACTATGAAAAACTGAAGAATGTATCGTATGTCTAAATGTAGGGTATCATAACTTGTCCCTTTTTAAGTAACTCTCCCTGACACAGTTGCAAATATAAGTCTGTAATCCCCTAACCACCCACACCTCAGTATCGCCCCCCCCCTCCCCGTTAATTAAGGACCCTGTGATCGTTTAGGAGGCTCGGTGGATTCTGATTCCTCCAGTCTATGCCACGAAACAAGATCCTTCAATACGGGTGGTGTTTCGTGGCAATGTTTGAAGGACTCGCTAACCTCCAATTTTCTGACTACATCACAGGGTCCCTTAATTACGTCAGATTGTGAGGGAGGGGAGGGGAGAAAGGGGATTTAGAGGGGTGTGGATAGCGAGGGAAAGTGTAGGTATAGTTAGGGTAGTTAGCTTGGATAATATGGGGGAGAGGGAGTGGTGTGAGTAGTTAGTGGGGAAGGGGGACAGTCGTTTGGGCAATTTGAGGAGTGGGGACAGTGGTGTGGGTGGGTAGTTTAATATTATATACTGAAGGTGGAATGGAGACAAGTCTAGAATGTATGACGACAAGGGCGAAATTCTTGAGACTTATTGTGCATCGGTGAGCCTTATGTGTCCCCGGGCGACGAGTGTGTTAAACTGCAGGGTGTCATGCAAGGGGAAGTGGTGAGGTGAAGTGAGGTGAATGGTGAGGTGAAATAGGGTCGTCTAGCTGAGGTTGGGAGACGTGGAAAAGTTATATATATATATATATGCGTTTGAGGTGAGGTTGGAGAGATAGGAACTGTGAGGACGAGTGAAGATGATACAAGTGAGGTAGAGAGGTTGAAAAGTGCTACGAGGTGGAGGTGAGGTTGGAGAGATAGGAACTGTGAGGACGAGTCAAGATACAAGTGAGGTAGAGAGGTTGAAAAGTGCTACGAGGTGGAGGTATGTGAGGTTGATGAGATAGAAATTGTAAGGCTCAGCAGCGAACAGAGAAAAATGCATAGGTATATTTCATTAATTAAGGGACCCTGCGATCGTGTATGAGACTTGATTCCTCCTGACTATGCCACGAAACAAGCTCCTTTAATGTAGGTGTGTGTGTTTCGTGGCAATATATGAAGGACTCATTACTAACCTCCAATTTTCTGACTACATCACGGGGGTCCCTAACATTTCCCAGGACAAGAAACACCGTGTAATATCAACTGTACTCTGGAAGGGGGAATATGAAACTGAAGGTTATAGGTTACGTTCGTCTATTATGAAGGCCGGAAATATGTCGGTCTACACACAGGCTGGTCATAAACCCTTGTCTGTTATCAAACACGTCACGGGTAATGGAAGCCAAATAGTCATAACATGAAGTCGGCTATGAGTTCTTTTATTCAATTCACCGATAAATCCGTCCTGAGAATCATTTGTTGGCTTTTAGTTATCCTCGTTACAGGAAGAAAAGCCGCGGGAATGGATGGTGAAGGCCAAGACACACACACACACACACACACATATACATACATACATACAGAGGTCACAGAGGCGGGGTTTCTGTACACTTGGAACGGGAGTA
Organism: Petrolisthes cinctipes; assembly: GCA_033782935.1. NCBI lineage: Eukaryota > Metazoa > Arthropoda > Malacostraca > Decapoda > Porcellanidae > Petrolisthes > Petrolisthes cinctipes. The sequence continues at coordinate 7,639 of JAWQEG010001154.1, forward strand.
TCAATCTTTTGGTACGCTTTGTTGCCTCATGTTGTGGTTCCCGGGAAGTTATCGTACCTAAACAACAAAAAAGAAACACAACACTCTTTCATCCCTAATACTATAGCAATATATAAATTTCGCGTGTGTGTGTGTGTGTGTGTACGTAAACATTAAAAACATGACGAACGACGTACAGATAGAACCGGAGAAGGAGAAAGGAGTTGAATATTAAAAAAAAAACGAAAACAATAATAATGAGCCTCGTACGTCTGGCATGGTGGAGGGACGGGCGGGCGGCAAGGAAGGATTCTTTGTGACACTGGGATGAAAATTAATGTACCAATGGACTTCACCAACTCCACTACGACTCGCATCCAATCCTCTATTTTATTATTCATTTATGCAAAGCCCTAGCTAGCCTGTCTTCTCTCTCTCTCTCTCTCTCTCTCTCTCTCTCTCTCTCTCTCTCTCTCTCTCTCTCTCTCTCATTTTTCTACTTCCCTCTCCACTCTCTTGTTCCCTTTTCTACCTCCCTCTCCACTATCTCCTCTCTCTCTTTTTCTCCTTTTTTTACTCTCTCTCTCTCTCTCTCTCTCTCTCTCTCTCTCTCTCTCTCTCTCTCTCTCTCTCTCTCTCTCTCTCTCTCTCTCTCTCTCTCTCATATCTAACAGACAGACGTAGAGAATAGGGAGGGAAATGGAGAGGAAGGGAGAGTGAGTGAGTGAGTGCTAGGCAAGGTCTCGTAGATAGATGCTCACGTGTTATCCATCTCTGTGACGTAATGGATTGAGATGGATGAATATTATTGCAATTTGATTTGAATTTTAATAGATCTTTGGGGATAAGGAATGTCAGCTGGTGATTTTTATTGTTGTGGTTCTGAATGTTCGTGTTCGAGTGAATTATTGAGTGTGTGTAATAATAATAATAATAATAATAATAATAATAATAATAAATAAAAATAGTAATAGAAATGTTTGAGTGAACTAATAATAATAATAATAATAATAATAATGTTTGAGTAAATTTATGAGTGTGTAATAATAATAATAATAATAATAATGTTTGAGTAAATTTATGAGTGTGTAATAATAATAATAATAATAATAATAATAGTAGTGTGTGTGTATGTGTGTTTGTGTGTGTGTGTGTTGCTGGTATAATGCCCCCCCACCCCTCTGGTTGTCAGCCCCCCACTACGGGTTAAGTGTTAGGTCACCCTCCCCCCCACTAGGGCGCCCACCTGAACCTCCCTACCTCCTCCTCCCCCCTCCCCAATACCTCGTGACGTCAGAATTCCGCACCAATAGCGTTCCTCCTTGTCCATGACGTCATAATTCTGCACCAATAGCGTTCCTCCTTGTCCATGACGTCATAATTCTGCACCAATAGCGTTCCTCCTTGTCCATGACGTCATAATTCTTCACCAATAGCGTTCCTCCTTGTCCATGACGTCATAATTCTTCACCAATAGCGTTCCTCCTTGTCCATGACGTCATAATTCTTCACCAATAGCGTTCCTCCTTGTCCATGACGTCATAATTCTTCACCAATAGCGTTCCTCCTTGTCCATGACGTCATAATTCTTCACCAATAGCGTTCCTCCTTGTCCATGACGTCATAATTCTTCACCAATAGCGTTCCTCTTTGTCCATGACGTCATAATTCTTCACCAATAGCGTTCCTCCTTGTCCATGACGTCATAATTCTTCACCAATAGCGTTCCTCCTTGTCCATGACGTCATAATTCTTCACCAATAGCGTTCCTCCTTGTCCATGACGTCATAGCCTGTGTGTGTTTTTTTGTTTTTCAGACGATAAACATGAAATAATTACGGGTGTGTGTGTTTTTTGGTGTGTGTTTGGGGAGGAATGGATAACTGGCTACTGATTACTTCATTTTGTATGTGTGTGTATAGTGCTAGGATGAGACTTTGTGTGTGTGTGTGTGTGTGTGTGTTCGGATGATATTGTGTGTGTGTAGTATAGTGTTAGGATGCGAGACTGTGTGTGTGTGTGTGTGTGTGTGTGTAGGACGGTGTGTGTGTAGCGTAGTGTTAGGACGAGACTGTGTGTGTGTGTGACGTAGTGTTAGGATGATACTGTGTTTGTGCGTGTGTGTGTCAGTAGATTAGTTAGGCGTAGGCGTGTGTGTGTATGTGTGTAAGTAAATTAGCTAGGAGTGGGCGTGTGTGTGTGTGTAAGTAGGTTAGTTAGGCGTGTGTGTGTGTGTGTGTGTAAGTAAATTAGCTAGGAGTGGGCGTGTGTGTGTGTGTAAGTAGGTTAGTTGGGCGTGGGTGTGGACGTGGGTGTGGGTGTTGACACAGGTGGCTGGGGCTGTCTCCCTGATCCAAGTCTTTAATAATTACTAGACTACATCCCTGAGTGGGGGGGGGGGGCGGTGGGGGGGGGAGTAGGGAGGAAGGAGGAGGAGGAGGGGAGTGGAGAGGGGGAAGGAAGGGGAGTAGGGAGGAAGGAGGAGGAGGGGAGTGGAGAGGGAGAAGGAGGGGAAGAAGGAGGGGGAGTAGGCAGGAAGGAGGAGGAGGGGGAGTGGAGAGGCAGAGAGAGGGGAAGAAGGGAGGGAGAAGGAGGGGGAGTAGGGAGGGAGAAGGAGGGGAGGAAGGGATGGAGAGGGAGGTGGGGAAGAAGAGAGGGAGAATACAAATGAATACAAAGGAAGTACAGACAACAGGAGGTCCATAGTGGCCTTTTACGAGGTTACCTGTTTAGTTATGCTTATCTAGACTACGTGTTGAAGGAAAGGATAGATAAAGGACAAGGCTCCTCCCCACCCACCACTCCCACTGGGTATCACGGTTGGAAAAACAGATGGAAGAAAAAAAGGAGGGGAGAAAGAAATATAGACGAAGGGAATGGTGATGATGAGGAGGAAGAAGGGAGAGATAAAGAATGGAAGGGGGAAAGAGGAGTAGATAGGGAGGAGGGGGGAAGAAGTATAGACGAGGGGAATGGGGCTTTGAGGAGGAGGGGGGAATTGGGGAGTATGGGAGGGATAAGGGATGGTTGGTTTGAGAGAGAGAGAGAGTGAGAGAGACATGAATCACCATCACACCACCTTCATTAAACTTACATTAAGACCGAACTCTCTCTCTCTCTCTCTCTCAAGTTGCCATTTGTGAGTTAAAGTTATTTTTTTTAAGTTGGCGTTTGTAAATTAAAATTGTTTTGGATTCTGGACATGAGGGTTGAAGATGCATGAAGTTATATAATTAAGATAAAGATAAGTTAATTAAAATACAGGGTTGGTTAAGTAAATGTCTGAGTTGGGATGAGATGTGAAGAGATGTGGGATTGGGGGGGGATTGGACATGTAGGAGTGTGGGATGAGATATATGGATGTGGGATGGGAGGTAGAAAGATGTGGGATGAGAGGTAGGAGTGTGGGATGGGACAACATGTAGAGGTGTGGAATGTGAAGAGGTGTTTGTGATTGGAGGTATAGGGGTGTGTGCTTGGAGGTAGGGGTGTGTGATTGGAGGTAGGGGTGTATGATTGAACGTAGGGGTGTGTGATTGGAGGTAGGGGTGTATGATTGAACGTAGGGGTGTGTGATTGGAGGTAGGGGTGTGTGATTGAACGTAGGAGTGTGTGATTGAACGTGAGGGTGTGTGATTGAACGTAGGGGTGTGTGATTGAAGGTACGGGTGTGTGATTGAATATAAGAGTGATTGAACGTACGAGTGTGTGATTGAATATAAGAGTGTGTGATTGAACGTAGGTGTGTGTGATTGGAGGTAGGGGTGTGTGATTGAACGTAGGTGTGTGTGATTGGAGGTAGGGGTGTGTGATTGAACGTAGGTGTGTGTGATTGGAGGTAGGGGTGTGTGATTAAACGTAGGGGTGTGTGATGTGAAGGGGTGTGTGGCAGTGAGTAATGATCAGACATGAAGCCTCTCTAGTATCACAGGAAACAGATGTCAACAAGGGTGCCAGACAGGAGGGTGCCAGGGGAGAGGGTCAGGGTGCCAGGGGGTTGAGGGAAGAGGGTCAGGGTGCCAGGGGAGAGGGTCACAGTGCCAGGGGGGTTGAGGGAAGAGGGTCAGGGTGCCAGGGGGTTGAGGGGAGAGGGTCAGGGTGCCAGGGGGTGAGGGGAGAGTGTTAGGGTGCCAGAGGAGGGTAGAGGGTCACAGTGCCAGGGGGGGGGGTAGAGGGGTAACAGTGCCAAGGGGATGAGGGGAGAGTGTCACAGTGCCTTTCCTTTCCTCAGTTACCTCCCCCGTCTCTTTTCCTTCTGCTTCCCTTTCCCTATCTCCTTTTTTCCCTTCCATTCTCTTTCCCCTCCTTTCCTTTCCCTTCCATTTCCTCCCCCTTCTATTATGTTCCTTCCTTCCTTCCTTCCTTCCCCTCCTATTATGTGCCTTCCTTCCTTCCTTCCCTTTCCCTTCCCCTTCCATTTCCTCCCCCTTCTATTATATGCCTTCCTTCCTTCCTTTCTTCCTTCCCTTTCTATTATGTGCCTTTTTCCTTCCTTCCTTCCTTTCTTAACATGCTTTTACTGCCTCTCTTTAATGTTCCCTCTCCGTATTACCACCCTACATATCTATTTTCTGCTCTGCCTCCCCTTTTGTCTCTCCTTCACATCCCAACTATCTATCTATCATCATAACCATTTTCTCAAAGTCACTAATAGGAATATTTTTTTATGTATTTAAATGATCAATATTAAACCATGCAGTTTTATACACCAGTGAGATATTAATTAATTGACGGTGCCACCAATCTCTCATACAGTGCCACCCTTTCCAACAGTGTCAACCTTTCCAACAGTGCCACCCTTTCCAACAGTGCCACCCTTTCCTTTACTGTATCACTCTTTCCAACAGTGCCACCCTTTCCAACTGTGCCACCCTGTCCTCTACTGTGCCACCCTTTCCAACAGTGCCACCCTGTCCTCTATTGTGTCACCCTTTCCAACAGTGCCACCCTGTCCTCTATTGTGTTACCCTTTCCAACAGTGCCACCCTTTCCAACAGTGCCACCTTGTCCTCTACTGTGCCACTCTTTTCAACAGTGCCACCCTTTCCAACAGTGCCAAAATTCCATCCTCCCCTACAGAGTCACATTGTCTTCCCAAATGACTTCCCTTAGTGTTACCCTAATTGTGGCACCCCATCTCTCTCTCTCTCTCTCTCTCTCTCTCTCTCTCTCTCTCTCTCTCTCTCTCTCTCTCTCTCTCTCTCTCTCTCTCTCTCTCTCTCTCTCTCTCAAGTGCCTTAGACCCTTTCTGGAAATCTGATCTTTTTATTTTTTCATTTCCTTGTCACCCACCCAACCACCCGCGTGAGTGTCATCCAATCGGTTAACTGAATCTTTTATTTACATATTTGTTTATTTACTTTCCTCTGTTATTCACTTATTATTATTATTATTATTATTATTATTGTTATTATTATGATTGTTATTATTATTATTATTATTATTATTATTATTATTATTATTATTGTTATTATTATTATTATTATTATTATGATTGTTATTATTATTATTATTATTATTATTGTTATTATTATTATTATTATTATTATTATTATTGTGTATAAATAATTACTTAGCTTCCACTCGCCTCACATTCATACACTTCCATGCAGTAGATATACATACATACATACATACATACATACATACAAAGGTGTTGCAGGACAATTAGGCGTGACCGTACAGAGAAAAAATTAACAATCCACACCGGAATCAGTACAGTGCCACAACACCATTATCTTACACAGTGCCACCACCACCACCAGCACCAGGAACAGTGAGTGCCAGTGCCATCCCCTCCTTCCCCTTCATACCAGTGGACCCCAGCTGCTCGATCATGAGTTTACTACCCATTAAATCGTATTATTAGATTTACGAGGCTTGTGTTTAATGGCCGCCCGTCCTGATATCACTTTCCGGGAACTGGGCGGGTCTGTGTGGCATCCGGGTGGTGCTGCTGGTGTGGGCGGGGGTTGGTGGGAGTGTGTGGGGGTCATTGAGGGTGGTAGTGAGGTGGGTGAGGGTGGGGTCGTGGGAGTGGGGATGTGTGGGTGGGGAGGGTCCTGAGGTGGGTGGGGGTTGGTGTTGTGGGTGGGGAGGGTCCTGAGGTGTGTGTGTGTGTGTGTGTGTGTGTGTGTGTGTGTGTGTGTCCAAACCATGTATAATTGGCAACAATGAGGGCAGGGCATTTCGGAAATAACCTATGTTTAATCACATGTGGGCGAACTTGAGTCTACATTTCCTCCCAAACAAACCAAGAACACAAATCCCCTCCATTCGTAAACACAAGTGTCCTGTTTCCTGGCATAGTGTGGAAGAATCTGTAGCACTCCACATGAGATTAAGGACCCTATGATCGTGTATGAGACTTGGTGGCTTCTGATTCATCCTGACTATGCCACGAAACAAGCTCCTTCCATGCATATAGGTGTGTGTGTGTGTTTCGTGGCGACACTTGAAGGACTCGTTTACCTCCAAATTTTCTGACTACAACACAACCCGGGTCCCTTAAGGAAGCAGCGAGAACGTCTTGTAAACAAACAGTCTACTAAAACCTTTGAAGGAGGGGATGATGGTGCCTGGAAGGTGATTCGACTGATAGAAAGTGCTCGTGTCGACGGCTTTATGGTACGGTGCCCTAGCCTATGTCAGATTTCGCCTCTCTTCCTGCGTCGACCCCAATAACTCTCTAAACATAAAGGGATCGTGCATGTGTGTGAACAGTCAGTGTCAATAGTTGTGTTGTGAAATGTGCATGTGGGAAAATATATACGGTACTATAAACTGTATGTCTGGAGATGTGTGTGTGTGTGTGTGTGTGTGTTGAGAGAGAGAGAGAGAGAGAGAGAGAGAGAGAGAGAGAGAGAGAGGGAGAGAGAGAGTGAGTGTGTGTGTGTGTGTGTGTGTGTGTTGAGAGAGAGAGAGAGTATATATATGTGTGTGTGTGTGTGTGTGTGTGTGTGTGTGTGTGTGTGTGTGTGTAAACAAACACCCTGCACCCCTCCATTGTCCTAATACGGGGGGGGGGGGGGGGGGGGGTCAGTCCGTCAGTCAATGGCCCATGTGTGGTGGTGGACAAAAGTGGGGGGGTGGGGGGATATGGAGATGGGGGCTAGGAGGAAGGAGGGGGGGGGGGGAGGGGACGAGTTGCAAGAAGGAAAAAAAGAGGAGAAGAAGGAGAAGGGAGAGGGGGAGAAGGAAGGGAGAAGGGGAAGGGGGAGGAGGAGAAGGGGGAGGAGGAGAAGGGGGAGGAGGAGGAGAAGAAGGGGGGGGGAAGGGATCTGAGGACAAGAGATGAAGGAATGGGGAAGGGAAGGGAGGGGGTCGATAGGTAACAAATCATGGCCCTGTGACTGATACACTTGCACACTGATTCATCATTTGCTTTGTTTATTGCAAGTTTGGTGCTCGGGAAGAAGAAGAAGAGGAGGAGGAGGAGGAGGAGGAGGAGGAGGAGGAGGAGGAGGAGGAGGAAGAAGAGGAGAAAGAGGAGAAGAAAAAGAAGAAGGAGGAGGAGGAGAAAAAGGAGGAGAAGAAGAAGAAGGAGGAGGAGGAGAAGGAGGTGGAGAGGAAAAAAAAGAAGGAGGAGGAGGAGAAAAAGAAATAGGAGGAGGAGGAGTTTGAGTTGAAGTTGAATCAATTTTGGTGCTCAGGGGAAGGTTGAGGAGGAGGAGTAAGAAGAGGAATTAAAGGATGAGAAAGAGTATATATAGCAAAGTAATAATAAAGGGATGAGTAGCCTATATAAAGTTGGGGAAAATGATTCACTATTTACCATTCATTAATTAATTATTTGTGCATTACGGATGAGTTGGCACACAGAACTTAGGCTTATGCGGAAGGTAGATAATTATAATGTAATCCATGACAAACTACAAGCATAATTTACACACGAAACTTGGTACAGTCGGCTTCAGGAATTCGCACACAGAGCATTAGTTAAAAGGGGTCTATATTTTGCACACACTAGAGAGAGAGAGAGAGAGAGAGAGAGAGAGAGAGAGAGAGAGAGAGAGAGAGAGAGAGAGAGAGAGTTTGGTGTTGGAAATTAAATGTACTAAATTGTCTAGTTGTTAGCCTACGAGTCCTTGATACACGAATTTTTGAGGTCGACTGTACTTATATGCAACAAAAATAAACACTCCGACACACGTACCCCAAGCGACTACATATGTACAGTTGGACACATGAATGGGTGGTACAGTTGAGCAAGTAGAAAGTGCAAGAAAAATATGGCTGTATATGACAACATCTTCAAAACCACTCAAAGTTCAGCCAATCACGTTTCACCATATATTGGCTTTGGGTTCCTAGTGATTCATTCATAAAGATACGAGGGCTTACTACAAAGAATTATATACAAAAAGCCATATACAGCCAGATTTTTCTTGCACTTTCTACTTGCTCAACTGTACATCCCATGCAGGTGAAAGATACTTGTCCCATTTGAGTAACCAGTGTCTATTATCAGGTACTTGCTTTTTATTACCATCCTCAATACTGACTTCTGCCCCTGATGTCTCCTATTTGGCACTAAGGAATTTGATATTGGGAGAAATTGACCATCTTTCACATGGGCTGTACCACCCATTCATCTCTCCATATGTACACTTGCAATCCAAAATTTGTATCCAGGTCTTGTTGATGAAGTTTCGAATCATTTGACAGACTAGTGAACCAATAAAAACGCTTATCCTGTTTCATATTTGCTTGAGCTCACTTAATACTCGATCAGGCTATTCGAAGCAACCCTGGATACATATTTTGGATTGCGAGTGTACAGTTGGCCACAAGAATTCGTATACACGTTGTTGTTGTTTTCGAGGCTTTACAACATAGAGAAATTATAACACTACGTAAATGCAACACAACATTATTATTATTATTATTAGGTTTGCTGTTTGGCTAATCACCGAGTCACTTGGTACATCATTCATTGCAGTACTTCCAGAATAATGACCTCTCTCTCTCTCCATATAGTCTGTGTAAGAATTCCTGTGGCCAACTGTACGTACCTAAGGCCATGTTATTGTCGAGAAGGGAATCGGTTCATTGTTTGTTTTTGTTTTTTATTTTTATTTTTTTGCCCCGACCAAAAAACGCAACAATACCAAAAGGAAACAAAAAAAATCTCTCTCTCTCTCTCTCTCTCTCTCTCTCTCTCTCTCTCTCTCTCTCTCTCTCTCTCTCTCTCTCTCTCTCTCTCTCTCTCTCTCTCTCTCTCTCTCTCTCTCTCTCTCTCTCTCTCTCTCTCTCTCTCTCTCTCTCTCTCTCTCTCTCTCTCTCTCTCTCACACACACACACACACGCACACTATAGGGAAGCCAGTAGGTGTATGAGTGATGGTGGTCGTGTGGGTATCTGGCGTGTGGGCGGAAGGCAACAGTGGGCGGGTTGTGGGTCCCTGTCAGTGTGATGGAACGACCCCCTGTCCTCTCTTGGACCTCCTCCATTAATGAATTTGGCTTCGTATTTATCATGGGGGCGAGACGAGTGACAGCGCCCGGCTACGACGATGTGGAGGGGTGGGTGGGTGGGGAGGGGAGGGGTTGGTTGGTTGGTTGTTGTCGGGAAATTTTGGTGTTAGGTCCGTCAGTCATTTCTTCTTCGTCCTCCGTTTTCCGTCCTTCGTTTTCCTTCCTCCTTCCTCCGTCCTCCATCCTCCGTTCTCCGTTTTCCGTTCTCCGTTCTCTGTTTTCCGTTCTCCATCCTTCTTCCTTCATCCTCCGTTCTCCGTTGTCCTTCCTCCGTCCTCCGTTCTTGGGTCACGAGTATTTTTTTAGGTTTGGTTGAAGGGTATGACGTGGGTTGGTGGATGGTTGTCGATAAAATTTTAACGTAAGGTCCGTCACTCATTCCTCCTCCTCCGTCCTCGGGTCATAACTATTTGTACTGGGTGTGTATGAAGGTTGGAGGTTGGTTGGTTGTCGGGATATTTAATAGTCTAGGGTCCGTCATTCCTCCGTTCTCCATCCTTGGGTCATATTTATTTATTTATTAATTATGAAGGAGGATCCCATCACTCAAGCTAACACACACACACACACACACACACACACACACACACACACACAAACAAACAAACAAACAAACAAACAAACAAACAAACAAACAAACAAACACACACACAAACAAACAAACAAACAAACAAACAAACAAACAAACACACACACACACACACACACACACACACACACACAGACACACCACAGGGCATTCGTTCTTCGTTCTCAGGTCATAACTATTTGCTCTGGTCAGATTCCCGGGACGGAGGAACCCTTACTTAATTTGACCAGAGGATGGAGAAAAATGTTATGTTGTTATTGTGATACCCGTTTAATTAAGGGACCCTGAATGTGATGTTGTCAGAAAATTGGAGATAAATGAGTACTTCAAATATTGCCACGAAACACACACACACACCTATATGGAAGGAGCTTGTTTCGTGGCATGGTCAGGAGGAATCAGAAGCTTCCAATTTTCATACACGGGGTCATTAAGGGGTTAGTTATACGCTCTTGGTGGTAACTTCGAAGGCTTTTGATTCCTCCAAGTTATGCCATGAAACATATTCCCCCTATTAGTAACATTGAGATCGTTTGTTTCATTGTATAGTTTGGAGGAATCTGCAGTAGCCTTAAGGTGGTAATTCACTTTTGTTACATTGGAGTGCCATGATTCCTCCAAAGTATGCAAGGAAACAGGACCAGATAAACAAAAATAATGGTGTTCTGTTGCTTGGAATAGTTTGGAGGAATCAGTTGCTTCAGATTTACCAACAATGTACTTCCACCTTAAAACCCACCAACGAAAACTGTCCTCCTTAATTAATCACTTTTATAATTATTTTCATTGAGGGACACTGATTCCTCCATACAATACCAGGAAACACACACGTATGTACAGCCACAATCAGATAACCACCGACACTTTCCTTCCATCGTGTACATAAATCACTATCATATCAAAATGTAATCATACAACAACACCTTATGTCAACTCAACCCTCTCAATTATTATTAGGAGGTGCTGTAAAACCATACACGTGTTGATATTTATTACCAAGATATTTATTACGATGGAAGGAAAGGGTCGGTGGTTATTTGATTGTGGCTGTACAGTTGACCACAGGAATTCTTACACAGGCTATATGGAAGGAGAGGTCATTATTTTGGAAGTACTGCAATGAATGGTCGACCAAGAGATTGCAAAACAGCAAACCTAATAATAATGTTGTATTGCAGTTACATAGTCGTACTTTTTCGATACGTTGTAAACCCTGGAAAACAACAACAGTGTGTGTACGAATTCTTGTGGCCAACTGTACCTTAGTATAGAATTAAGGGGTCTGTTTCATATAGGATAGTTTGGAGTAACCAGAAACCCTCCAAATCACTGAAAAGAGATACCATAGTCCCCATAAACTGAAGGTAAGAAATTGTGTTGACCCCTAAAAGAGAACACACTTGGGGAATATGTGACTATGTACAGTATTTCCCATAAGACAACGTAAATGTAAATAAGTTGGTAAGAAAATGTACTGATCCCCAAAAGAGACACACTTGGAGAATTTGCGACTATGTACAGTATTTCCCATAAGACAACGTAAATGTAAATAAGTTGGTAAGAAAATGTACTGATCCCCAAAAGAATCACACTTGGAGAATTTGCGACGTGGGCGTGCTGAGCTGAGGGTGGATTTGTCATGTAATCCCGGGATGTGGGCGGCAAGGATGAGGAGAGAGCAGCGGGCGGTGGGCGGCAGGATGGCACGATGGGGTGGGAGAGTTGGTTGGTGGTGGTGGGGTGGTATGGTATGGTAGGGGAAAGAGAAGGAAGAGGGGAAGGGAGAAGGGACGGGGAAGGGGAAAGAGAGGAGGGGGTGGAAGGGGAAAGAGAAAGAAGAAGGGAAGGGGGGAGGGGAAGGGAGGTTGTGGTGGAAGGGGAAGGGAAGGGGGGGAGGGGAAGGGAGGTTGTGGTGGAAGGGGAAAGGGAAAGAAGAAGGGAAGGGAGGAGGAGGAGGAGGTGGTGGTGGTGTTTTAGGGGAAACGGGAAGGAAATAATAGCATGGACGAGGAAGGGGAAAGGGGAGAGGTGGAATGGAAAGGGAAGGAAGGGGGGAGAGAGGTGGAATGGTAGGGAAAGGGGAAGAGAGGAGATGATAGAAGAGGAATGGGGAGAGAAGTGGTTGTAGAAGGCAGGGGACGAGGGAAGGGGAAGGGGAAGGTAGGGACAAGGGAAGAGCAATGGGAAGAGAAGTCGTGGTAGAAGGCAGGGGACGAGAGAAGGGGAAAGGGAAGGTAGGGACGAGGGAAGAGGAAGGGGAAGGGGAAGGTACGAGACGAGGGAAAGGGAAGGGGAAGAGAGGAGGTGGTAGAAGGTAGGGACGAGGGAAGGGGAAGGGGAAGAGGAAGGTAGGGGGGAGTAGAGGGGGTTACATGCCAGATAGATATTGGAGATAAAATGCCGTGACTGCAGGGGTCGACAGACGGTATGGTATGGTGTTAGGGTGGGGGCATCAGAACACACACACACACACACACACAGAGGGAAGGGGGGGAGGGGCACTCATTCACACATACACCCATAGACACTTTCACTCATTCACACATTCTCTCTCTCTCTCTCTCTCTCTCTCTCTCTCTCTCTCTCTCTCTCAATATATATATGGTGTGAAGATGTGCATGTTTTTATTATTATTATTATTTGTTGTTGTTGTTGTTAATGTTTTTATTCCATGTAAACAAACTTACGTATTTTCTCTTTTTATTTCAGTCTAGTACCGAGGAACGCGTATCAGACATGGAACAAGAAGACAGTCTGGGTATGATGGGTGGAGGAGGAGGTGGAGGTGGAGGAGGTGGAGGACGAGACAGCCCCTTGAAACCCTCAGTCGTAGGAGGTGGAGTAGGAGTAGGAGTAGGAGGTGGTGGTGGAGTGGTAGAGGGTGAGGACATTTTAGCCAAACTTCGTCAGCAGGTTTCCGCGGCTTCCCTCTTCACCCACGCCGCCAGAGAGAGTGTCATGGGCTCCTCCTCCCCCCCACCACCAGCACCCGGTTCCCCCAACAGTACCAGCCTCCACCACCACCACCATCACAACCCCCACCACCACAACCACCTCAATAATAACAACAACGGTAACATCTATGATCGCCTACACACCCTCCTACAAGCCAAGATGAAAAGAGAGGTACGTACACACACACACATAAAGTTAATACACACACACACACACACACACACACACACACACACACAAAGTTGGTACACACACATAAAGTTAATGTGCACACACACGTAAAATTAATGTACACACACACATAAAGTTAATACACATACACACACACACACACAAAGTTAATACACACACATAAAGTTAATACACATACACACACACACACACAAAGTTAATACACACACATAAAGTTAATACACATACACACACACACACTCAAAGTTAGTACACACACACATAAAGTTAATGTGCACACACACATAAAATTAATGTACACACACACATAAAGTTAATACACACACACACACACAAAGTTAGTACACACACATAAAGTTAATACACACACACACATACACACACAAAGTTAATACACACATATAAAGTTAATACACACACACACACACACACACACACACACACACACACACACACACACACACAAAGTTAGTACACACACACATAAGGTTAACACACACACACACACACACACACATAAAGATAACACACACACACACAAAGTTAATACACACACATAAAGTTAATGCACACACACACACACACATAAAGATAACACACACACACACACACACATAAAATTAATACACACACACACACATATGATCATGACTGTAGGTAAAAATATAAACCGATGCTCACAAAAATAGAGATAAAATAAAATGTAAGATTCAAGGTGAGTAAAGCAACAGTTATCCTCAAAAATTGTGTTCCTCTAAAACCATCAATCTTTCTTTCCTGGCAAAATAAAACAGGTTCCTATTTTATCTTTTGTATCTTATAAATTAGTGTATGAATTTTGTATCATGGAATTGCTTGGAAGAATCAGTAATCTCAAATTTTCCGAAAGCATTATTATTCCTTACCTCTAAGAATTTTGTTGTGTAAATGTTTTGAAGGCCTAGCTGTGTGTACGGCTGTATGTGTGTATATATGTATGCATGTGCGTGCGTGTATGTGTGTACTTTTATGTGTATATGTGCGTGCGTGTATGTGTGTACTTTTATGTGTATATGAGAGCGGTAGTACAAACTTTTGCGGTTCTCCACTAGGCTATAAACGTAAGGGGAGATTCTTTTGTTGGTGAATTGGAAGGTCTGTGATTCCTCCAAAAATATGTCACCAAATAGATGCCGTATTAGTCTGTTTTCTGGTGTAATTAGGAGGAATCAGTAGCCTTCCAATTTACCAACAAGAGATTCTCCCTTTAAGGACCCTGTGATCGTGTATGAGACCTGGTGACTTCTGATTCCTCCTGACTATGCCACGAAACAAGCTCCTTCAACATAGGTGTGTGTGTGTGTGTATGTGTGTTTCGTGGCAATATTTGAAGGACTCACTAACCTCCAATTTTCTGACTACATCACGGGGTCACTTAAAAGGGGGTAATTCACTTTTGTTTACATTGGAGTGCCTCGATTCCTTCAAAGTATGCCAAGAAACAGGACCAGATGAACAAAAATAATGGTGTTCTGTTGCTTGGAATAGTTTGGAGGAATCATTTGCTCCAGATTTACCAACAGTGTACAGTAAGGTGGCATAATGAGAGAGAGAGAGAGAGAGAGAGAGAGAGAGAGAGAGAGAGAGAGAGAGAGAGAACTAACTTGTGTACCCGACTGTGCGTGGCTTGCTTGTATCGTCTTGTCGTTCATCTTCTCTTATTTGGTGTCAGTGAACAGTCGCGTGCAAAAAGTGTGATGATCCTGACACGTTTCCATCTCCTAACCTAAACACACACACACACACACACACACACACACACTACCTCCTGCAGTCCGTACAAACCCCCTCCTCCCCCTCCTCCCTATAATCCCCTCACCAATCCCTTCTTCAACCTCTTCTCCCATCCTCATTCTCTTCCTCCTCCTCCTCTTCCCCCATCCTCCTCTTTCTCTTCCCCCATCCTCTTCCTCATTCTTATTCATCCACTTCCCCCATCCTTTTCTTCCTCCTCCTCCTCCTTATTCACCCCCTTCCCCCATCCATCTCTTCCTCCTCCTCCTTCCCCCATCCTCCTCTTCTTCTCCTTCTCCTCCTCCTCCTCTCCTTCTCCTCCTCTTCTTCCCCCATCCTTCTCCTCCTCACCACTGCAGTTGTTTGGAGATATAGAACCATCCATATACTTGATTCAGGGACATTGATGCTGGCAGGGAGTGTCAGCCAACGAATATTTGCTCGTGACTATGCCATCTCCGGGTGTGTTTGAGGCGTCCAGGCGCGCGCAGGCAGGCAGGCAGGCAGTCATTTGTCTCTCCAAGTTGAACCTGCTGTCATTTATGGTCCATTATATTCTGAGATTTTATTGTTATCTGGCCACCCTCCTTTGCATAATGTAAACGATTGAGTGATTTAATAACCCGATAGCTATGTTCAACCTGAGATATACGACTCGGGAGATGTGCCTTTAAGGACCCTGTGATCGTGTATGAGAATTGGAGGCTGCTGATTACTCCTGACTATGCCACGAAACGAGCTCCTTCTATATAGATAGTGTTTCGTGGCAATATTTGAAGGACTCATTTACCTCCAATTTTCTGACCATCACTGGGTCCCTTAAGTCGTCTCGTGCACGGTTCAGGGTACAATATTTTTCTCCCTTCAAGGTACGATGTTTATTTTTTTATTTTTTATTTTTTCTCCCCTCGCCTTGGCCTCTTGAGTAATGTAAGTCCATCAGGGACACTGCGGCTGATGCTGAGTATTATATGTGTGACTCGTCAATATCACCCATGATTTACAAGCTATTGTGGGAGGCTAATGAATATTGCATGCGACTATTGTGATAGATATTTCCCCGGGGTTTTTGTTTGTCGCGTGGTGGAGGAGGAGGGAGAGGCTGGCGTGGCGACCCTTGGCAACTCTAGCGACTCCCGCCCGCGACGACACGACGTCTAATGATGGTGCACCCTCACCCACCAATGCATAGTCATGGCCACTCTCTGGACGTGAATGCTTAAGAGATCCGGGCGTATAAATAAACCTATGGAAACAGATGAGCTGCGGCGAGATGGTGAGGCCTGATTTGTAGCCAACACACACACACACATCGACAGTGGTATCCAAGTGCGTCTGTGCGAGGAGTAACAACAACAACAACAAGAACTTGGTGGTGTCTGGCAACTGTTACCATCCAGCGTCTGCCATGATAATATATGAGAGTTAAATTGGCGATCATAATGATGTTTTATCATTGAAATGTTCCGGGTACTTGTGATTCTGACTTAAGGGACATAATGTTTGAGGGGAGGGGGAGGGATTGGGGGAGGGGGAGTTGGTGTAGGAGGGGGAGGTATGGGGAAGGGTAGTTGGTGAAGGAGAGGGGGAGGGATGGTGGGGGTAGTCAGTGTAGGAGGGGGTGGGAAGAGGTGTTGTCATTGTAGGTGGGGGGAGGGATAGGGAGGGGTATAAGTTAGTGTAGGAGGGGAGGAGGGATGTGGAGGGGTAGTCAGTGTAGGAGGGGGTAGGATAGGGATGTAGTCAGGTGTAGGAGAGGTGGAGGAATGGTGGTGGGAGTCGGTGTAGGGGAAGGGGAGGGATGAGGGAGTCAGTGTAGGAGGGGGAGGGATGGGATGAGGGAGAGTCTGTGTAGGAGGGAGAGGGATGGAGTAGCCAGTGTAGGGGTGGCGGTGGCAGAGTGGATACGGTGGAGGGGAGGAATGGTGTTGTAGGCAGTGTAAGTGGTGTTGGTGGTGGGGTAGGAAGGATCAAAGTCACTGAGGATGTATACAGTATATTATGTTATCTGAACCAAGGTGTATTGTAGTGTAGGTTGATAAGAAGGGTGTCGAATAGTGAGTAAAGTTTGAGTTTGTATATTGTGAATGGATGAACCTGCCAGCTGACTATTTTGTGTGTGTGTGTGTGTGTGTACAATAGCTTATCATTTATGATTATATTTTGTGGTCTGAGTCTTCATAGTTTTGAATCTGAAACCAAAAATATTATAATAATAATAATAATAATTATTATTATTATTATAATTATTATTATTATATATTGTGGTCAGAATCTTCATGGTTTAGAATCAGAAACAAAAACTGTTATTATTATTATTATTATTATTATTTACCATGCAAGGGAGGCTAGATTGACATATAGTAATAAACACTCATTGCAACACTCTTGCAACCCTCTCTGCAATTTACGATGCATTTACTGTTATTGCCACAATCAAGGCCTCACAGCTATCTTCCTCTCGCCCTTACTGTTTGTCTGTATGTCTGTCTGTTTGTTTGTTTGTTTGTTTGTTTATATCTGTGTGTATATTTATCGGCACCTTTCTCATCTCACTTTCACTCGGTCTCACCTTTATTTTATTTCTTTTATTTTTCATTTTCTTACTTATTATTTATCTTTTATTTTGTTTTCTTAAATGTATTCATGGTTACAGTGAAAAAAAAAAAAACACACACACACACAAAACATAATATTGTCTCCACCCCCCTCACAACCACCCCTTCAATATTACCACCATCACCACTACCACCACCACTACCATCACCACCACTACCACCACCATCACCACTACCACCACCATCACCACTACCACCACCACTACCACCACCCCTACCCCTTCAATATTACCACCACCACCACCACTACCATCACCAATACAACCACCACCATTACCATCACCACCCTTCAATATTACCATCACCATCATCACCATCACCACCATCACCTCAAGACAATCAACACTCCATATAAAAGACTCTAAAAACTGGGATACCTTATTCGCTAATGTGGGACAATCACGTTTTATGGACCTCCAAAGTGGTAGTGGTAGTAGTAATGGTAGTGGTGGTAGTAGTAGGGTAAGAGTTTTGGTAGTGTTGGTAGTAGTAGGTGGTGGTAGTGGTAGTAGTAGTGTTTGGTAGTGGTGGTAGTAGTAGTGGTGGTAGTGGTATGGTACGAGTATTAAGATTGTGGTAGGAGTTGTAGTTGATGTGGTAGTTGTGGTAGTAGTAGTAGTAGTGGTAGTGGTAGTAGTAGTGGTGGTAGGGAAAGGGTATTAAGATTGTGGTAGGAGTTACAGTTGATGTGGTAGTAGTGACAGTGGTAGTGGTAGTAGTGGTGGTAGTGGTGGTAGTAGGGTAAGAGTATTTAGATTGTGGTAGGAGTTGTAGTTGATGTGGTAGTTGTGGTAGTAGTAGTTGTGGTAGTGGTGGTAGTAGTGGTGGTAGTAGGGTAAGAGTATTTAGATTGTGGTAGGAGTTGTAGTTGATGTGGTAGTGGTGGTAGTAGTAGTGGTGGTAGGGAAAGGGTATTAAGATTGTGGTAGGAGTTACAGTTGATGTGGTAGTAGTGACAGTGGTAGTGGTGGTAGTAGTGGTAGGAGTTGTAGTTGATGTGGTATTATGATGGTAGTGGTAGTGGAATAATGGTGGCAGTGTATGTGGTAGTGGTAGTGGTGGTGGTGGTGGTGTATATAGTGATGGTGATGGTGGTGGAGATGTTGTAGTGTAATATAGTGATAGTGGTGGTAGGAGAGGTGTTGTGGTGTATATAGTGATGGTGGTGGTGATGTATATAGTGATGGTGATGGTGGTGGTGATGTTGTATATAGTGATGGTGGTGGTGGTAGAGATGTTGTGGTTATGATGGTGATAGTGGTGGTGGTAGAGGAGATGTTGTAGTGTAATATAGTGATGATGGTGATGGTGGTAGAGAGATGCTGTAGTATATAATTTAATCACTATGTATGAAGACTATATATAGGTGGTATCGTAAGTATATATATAATTATCGTACGCATTATAGAACACAACAAGATGGCCACTCGTAAATCTCTTAATACAATGACACGATAAATTAATAAGTAAATAATGGTAACAAATGACTGAATAATGGGAAGGAAGGAAGTAAATAAGTAAATAATGGTAACAAATGACTGAATAATGGGAAGGAAGGAAGTAAATAAGTAAATAATGGTAACAAATGACTGAATAATAGGAAGGAAGGAAGTAAATAAGTAAATAATGATAACAAATTAATTAATAATGGGAAGAAAGGAAGTAAATACGTAAATAATGGTAACATATGACAGAATAATGGGATGGAAGGAAGTAAATAGATAAATATTGATAACAAATGACTGAATAATAGGAAGGAAGGAAGTAAATA
Organism: Petrolisthes cinctipes; assembly: GCA_033782935.1. Taxonomy (NCBI): domain Eukaryota; kingdom Metazoa; phylum Arthropoda; class Malacostraca; order Decapoda; family Porcellanidae; genus Petrolisthes; species Petrolisthes cinctipes. The sequence goes on from JAWQEG010001154.1 coordinate 26,992, forward strand.
AGTAAATAATGGTAACAAATGACTGAATAATGGGAAGGAAGGAAGTAAATAGGTAAATAATGATAACAAATGAATGAATAATAGGAAGGAAGGAAGTAAATAAGTAAATAATGGTAACAAATGACTGAATAATGGGAAGGAAGGAAGTAAATAAGTAAATAATGATAACAAATGACTGAATAATGGGAAGGAAGGAAGTAAATACGTAAATAAAAATAACAAATAAATTAATAATATGTAATCATCAATAAATAATAATAATAATCATACCATAATCTCAAGCCAGGAATTATATACTGAATTATATACTTGGGATTCGAGTGTGATACGATAGCATTAACACATCTAAAAAAAAAAATAACAACAACAACAAAAACTGAGATTGTCAAAAAAAGATGACATTCCAACCCAGCGAACGAAAGAGTGAGCGAGAGGTGTGCCGTAAAAAAAGTGTGAAAAAAAGTGTGATGGGAAGGTGGTGTTGGTGTGTGTGGGTCTGTTAAGGTCAA
>JAWQEG010001154.1:30000-32500 GCA_033782935.1 Petrolisthes cinctipes
GGAGGATGGGGAGGAGGAAATGAAAGAGGAGGACGGGGAGGAGTAAGAGAAGGGGGAGGAGGTGTAGGAGGGAGATCAGAAACCATTGAGAGAGAGAGAGAGAGACTGGTGGTGATGATGAGTGCATGTGACGACGTGTTGGTGAGAGAGAAAAACAAATGAGAAACGTGATCCAACTCCATCTCCTCACATATTTACTTTCTGACCTTGTGCAATTAATTCTTATCGTATAATTGAAGAGAGAGTGTTAGCGCCTTGGAGAACATTACCTTTGCATATTGTAGTGTTTGGATAATAATTTATTGACCGAGGGTGAAGGTGATGAGGACTGAAGGGACTTGGTATTCCGGGCGGAGGTGTTACAACGACAGAAGGAGTCACTGTTGTTATTAATTACAGTATATATGTATATTTATTAACCTGTATTCTTTATGTTACCGTATAAATATGTATATGTATTAACCTATACTCTTTATACCCTATACAGGAGGAGGGTGAAGGAGATAAGGACTCGAGGGACAGAGGGAGTCAATGTTGTTAATAATTACAGTATATATTATGTATATTATGTATATGTATTAACCTATACTCTTTATATCTTCTACAGGAGGAGGGTGAAGGAGATGAGGACTCGAGGGACTTGGTGTTCCGGGCGGAGGTGTTACAACGACAGAGGGAGTCACTGTTGTCATCACCTCAGGCATTGATGAACGCTGTAAGGGCAGGAGGTCCACCTTCACTAGTACCACCCTCACCACACCCACACCTGCCCTTTATACCTGCCACTGTCGGCCTTCCACCCACCGCCCAGATGCCGCCCACACCAGGCTCGGCAGGCTCTAAAGACTCGTCAGGCAACGGTGGCCGCACGCCCTCACACACGCCTGAACCACACCAGAGTCACCAGTCCTGGAGCTTTGAGGAGCAGTTCAAACAGGTACCTGGCAACTCACTATTAAAAGAATGAAGTATGTGGTGTGTGATATGACTTGGAGTATGTGGTAACCTATGTGTTAATGGTTTGGAGTATGTGGTAACCTATGTGTTAATGGTTTGGAGTATGTGATGTGTGTTAATGGTTTGGAGTATGTGGTATGTGTTAATGTTTTGGAGTATGTGTTATGTGTTAATGGTTTGGAGTATGTGTTATGTATGTGTTAATGGTTTGGAGTTTTTTTTTTTTTTTTTTTTTTTTTCTATACCTCAACCTCGGGACTGTAGGCTGTCAGTAGCCCGTGACTCTTGCGAGGCCCCGAGATTATTGGGTGTCGCACTAGATGAGACAGTGGAGCTTCGTGGTGATGTTGGTACCGTAGCTTCTCCTCTGTCCCACTAGATGACGACACCTTATTTATACACGTCACTATCAGGGGAGAGCAGCTACACCGTCACTCACAGCATCTTGGAATATGGTCTGGCATCTTCTATGTTGTGAGTTGACGACGATGTAGGGGGTATTTTCTTGACGTGTCGGCGTAGCTAGGGTATAGTTGACGAACAGCTGGACCCATCAGATCACCTCGAAAAAATCCCAGACGTTTTCTCGTGGACTCGAACCAGGGCCCTTGCCATTCGCAGTCCGTCACTGTTAATGTTTTGGAGTATGTGTTATGTGTTAATGGTTTGGAGTATGTGTTATGTATGTGTTAATGGTTTGGAGTATGTGTTATTTGTTAATGGTTTGGAGTATGTGTTATGTATTTGTTAATGGTTTGGAGTATGTGTTATGTGTTAATGGTTTGGAGTATGTAGTATGTGATAAGATTTGGAGTGCAGTGTGTGATAATTGTTTAGAGTATGTAGTAGTATGTAATATGAGATGGAGTATGTAGTATGTGATATGGTTTGCAGTACAGTATGTGGTATGTGATAATTATGAGATGGAGTATGTGGTATATGATATGCTTTGGAGTATATTATTATGTGGTGAGTGATATGGCTTGAAGTATGTGGTATGTATTAAAGGTTTGGAATACAGTATGTGGCTTGGAGTATGTAGGATAATAACAATGGAGAAGAGTCTTTTACTATTTTTTTTTAATAATCTTTCAGTAAGTATTTTTTACCAACTGTTATATATTCACTTTATTATATATATTTATTTGAGGAAACACCAATGTAAACAATAAGTCTGGAGAACACACCCTAAACACACACTAAAAACACACTAAACACACTCTAAACACACACTAAAAACACACTAAACACACTCTAAACACACTCTAAAAACACACTAAACACACTAAAAACTCACTAAACACACTCTAAACACACTCTAAACACACACTAAACACACTCTAAACACACTCTAAAAACACACTAAACACACTCTAAAAACACACTAAAGACACACTAAACACACTCTAAACACACACTAAACACACTCTAAACACACTCTAAACACACTCTAAAAACACACTAAAAACACACTAAACACACTCTAAAAACACACTAAACACACTCTAAACACACTCTAAACACACTCTAAAAACTCACTAAA
>JAWQEG010001154.1:45000-47253 GCA_033782935.1 Petrolisthes cinctipes
ATATGGAAACAACGATGTATGTAGCAATAAGGGACCGAAGTGGCGCTAGAGCCGGCTATGAAGACAAGGGTCCGAAGTAGCGCGTGTTGTGTTGTTGTTGTGTTGTGTTGTGTTGTTGTTGTGTTGTAGGTTGAGTGTTGTAGCCTCGTGTTGGTTGTCAGGTGGAGAGATATGCTAATGAAACCTATACACCGGCCGTCACTCACTCCTCCACTCACTTCTACTCTCACTCGCATCTACTCGCTCAGCTCTACTCACTGGAATCCACTTGCCCTCTCACTTCCACTTGCTCACTCATTTCCACACTCTTGCTTCCACTCACTCACCTCCACTCACTTCTACTCTCACTCGCATCTACTCGCTTCCACTTGCTCACTCATTTCCACACTCGCTTCCACTTGCTCAGCTCTACTCTCACTCACATCTACTCGCTCAGCTCCACTCATTCGCTTCCACTTGCTCACTCATTTCCACACTCGCTTCCACTTGCTCACTCATTTCCACACTCTTGCTTCACTCACTCGGCTTCACTCACTTCTACTCTCACTCACATCTACTCGCTCAGCTCCACTCATTCGCTTCCACTTGCTTAGCTCCACTCACTCGCTTCCACTTGCTCACTCACTTTTACACTCTCGCTTCCACTCACTCGGCTTCACTCACTTCCACTCTCACTCGCATCTACTCGCTCAGCTCCACTCACTGGAATCCACTTGCCCTCTCGCTTCCACTTGCTCACTCATTTCCACACTCTTGCTTCCACTCTCACTTGCTCACTCATTTCCACACTCGCTTCCACTCACTCACCTCCATTCATTTCTACTCTCATCGCATCTACTCGCTCAGCTCCACTCACTCGCTTCCACTTGCTCACATCATTTCCACACTCACTTCCACTCACTCGGCTTCACTCACTTCTACTCTCACTCACATCTACTCGCTCAGCTCCACTCATTCGCTTCCACTTGCTCACTCACTTTCACACTCTCGCTTCCACTCACTCTGCTCCACTCTCTTTCTTCCACTCACTTCCATTTGGTCACTTATTTCCACTCACTCACCTCCACTCACATCCACTCTCACTCTCATCTACTCGCTCAGCTCCACTCACTCACTCACTTCCACTCTCACTCACATCTACTCACTCAGCTCCACTATCTTTCTTCCACTTTCGCTTCCATTTGCTCACTCTCGCTTCCACTCACTCAGCTCCACCCTCTTTCTTCCACTCACTCACACTTGCTTACTCATTTCCACTCACACTCGCATCTACTCATCTACTCGCTCACTTACTCGCCTTCATCACTCTTTCATCACCATCAGCATACAACACGAGTCTCTTCACCACCACCATCATCACCATCATCACCACATCCACCACCAATATCATCACTATTAATTAACTAACACCACCACCATCACCACTACCATCACCATCATCATTTACACATCACTATTATCACCAGTCCACTATCACTACCTCCATCACCATCATCATTTACACATCACTACTATCACCAGTCCACTATCACTACCTCCATCACCACCACCACCACCACCTCCATTACCATCATCTCACTACTAACACCAGTCCACCACCACTATCACCATCACCATCACGTACAAAATAATATCCCTTAAAACAAAACAATAACAACCAAAAAAAAAAAAAATATATAGGAGAATCAGTATATAGGTATCCCAAGATCGTATGCTAAATTGCTGTAAAAAGTGTGGTAGCCTCGTGTCGGGAACTACAATCTTGATATGCATCTGTTGGGTTGGTGTTGGTGGTGGAGGGGCACTTGAGATTGGGGGTGATTTGGGGTAAGTTGGTGCTGCAGTCTTGGTATTTCGAAAGGCTTCTGGTATCTGTTTTCATGTGGCCTGTAAATGTATCTATCTATAAGTGATTTGATTTGGTTTGATGGTGAAGGAAGACCATCCCCTTGGCCTGGAAGACACTATAAAGGAAAGACGAGGAGAAGGTGATAGAGAGTTGCATGGGACAGCAGTTGCCCAAGAAGGAGACACAAGGAAAGGAGGGACAGTTGGAGAATTGTTGAAATGGAGTGGCTGGGGACGAAGGGGCGCTCAAATCCTGAAAAGGACATTACTGTCTTGTAGTTATTATTGAACGTAATATCTGCATGTTTTAATTACCTTTTCCAAATGCAGTTTTTATATTTTAATAGGATAAAAATATAAAGTAGTTTAGTATTCTAACCACCCTCATGTTTTTGAAAGAAATAC